>WYDI02034098.1:0-23262 GCA_009867235.2 Psittacus erithacus | reverse complement strand
AGAAGCTTGATATAATTGCTCTCTGTCCTGCACTTCTGGAAGAAATGAGAGCTGTCAAGCTATTTACAAATGTAAGGTTATTAAAGCGAGTATGTTACCTTGAAGCTTATTAGAATCAACTCTAATCTAAGGCTTCCAAGGTTTTCTTTGACAGCAAGATGGGCTGCATATTACTATTTGACAAACTCATTATCTATATTGCTACTGCCTGAGGACTTTTCAAGTCAGGAAAGGAATCATCAACTATCATCATTTAACCCACATGCAGGCTACATGGCTCATTATCAGTGCCCAAATCTGACCTTAAGCAGTGCTTTCCTTTCTCTTTAAAAACTTAAAGAGCCATGCTCATTATTTGCCCTATGAAGTACGATCCTGCTTCACCTCTGTCTTGAGCTAAGGCATTGTGTTAAGACTTTGGCCACTGTAACAGTGCTTATCTTTCCATACAGAAGGATTATTTTATAGTCTTAAACATACATGATTCTCATTTTGGCATATACATATAATTCTTTTTGGAAGGTCTGTTATACACTACTTGCTTAACTTGAACTTCCTGCCTACTGTGAAGTTTACTGCATGTTAAACACTACCAGCAGCTAATTCATCAGGCAGTTCCTGAAGACTGAAAGGTTAGTAATCAGTTCGACTATATATAGAGGCATAAAAAAGGATTATTTGTCCACTTTGTACTTTTTTTCTTTGAGTGCTTGGAAGTAGTTATTTGAGAGAGCAATAGATGTCTAAGATCAAACAAAAACAGGTTTCCAGGACAGCTTTGCTAACCCAGTACTTAAAAACACAGGAGCAATAAGGCGTGTTTGAGTAATGCTGAACTGAGTGGTACCCAATCAGCTTCAATTCCTGAGTTCTGTGCCTTCAGCTGAATCAATAATGTTAGTATTTTGTGCACAGTTTAACATTAAATTGCCATTTTGATCCTTGCTTTCTACATTTTTTCATGATGACAACTAAATTTATTTCATTATTGTATTTACTAGAAAATAGCAGTGTGAAAATATCACCATCAGGAACTTTAATATTGAGACACTTCAATCAGAGTGGAGTTTACACTTGTTCCATTGTTTATAAACTAACAGCAATGCAACCTGTTGAACACCTCATAATAAAATACCTTATTTATGGTAAGTTATGAATCCATGTGTGTCGTTGCTTTGAAAAAGTTTAATTTTTAAAAATATGTGTTCCTAACTTTAAATAAGTAGGTTTATTTAGAATTTAATTTTCAGACATTCTGTTTCTCTGGGAAATTGTTTTTAATATTAGTTTCTACCAGGCAGTTCATTTAATGTCATTTACAGAGTCAGCTCAGTGGCTGACTGAGAAACTGATGAATACAGTCCTTTTTAAAAAAGAAACATAAAATGTAATGAAATGTTACAGATTGTATAGGCAGTAATCCTTAATAACATTAAAATAGTATAATTTTAAACTGAATTATTCTTTATGAGATTGATTTTGGCACAGCCATATATTTTTTTTCACACATTAATGCCTTAATTATTACCTGCTTGTGCTTTGTAAGTACGTATCATTTAATAATGTAATATTTGTAGCTTATTCTTTCCTGCTCTGATTACATTTCCTTCTGTCAGGGGGTAAAAAGTCTTTGATAAAGTGAAAGATTATAAAGGCAATGTCAGTTATTCATTATGAGCTCTCCTTTAAAGGATATTTTATTCTTGTGGAGATGTGGGCAAGAGCTTCTCTTGCCTTCAGCAAGAACTATGTCTGATCTTGAATTTAAAATGCGAATCAGTGCTCATTTAGAAACATGGTAGAGCACAATAACCTAAATTAACCTTTGATGTAAATTAATTTTACTTTGGCACAGTAACCTTCATACAGAATAGCCCTGACTTTTAGCAGCTAGCTTGCTTGACAGAACTGCAAAGGAAGAAGTTTCTTTGAAACTATTTTAATGGAAAAGGTTACAGTTTTCAGTAATGCAGAATTATGTCCTTATTGAATAAGGATCAAATGTGAATGTTAGTATACAAAATTCAAGTTTTATGCATATATATATATGTAAAGGAATATGCAGCAGCAAGGGAAAGGAAATTGGGGGAGTAAAAAGCACAGTGGAGGATCTAATAAGCTGTCATAATTGGGTACCATATTTTGGATTTTTTGCTGCTTCTTTTATCTTTGATTTGGTTTCTATTCCTTTGTTCTTTCTTCCCTGCCACTCTCATTTCTGTGATTATACCCACACCATGACACCTGTTCTTCATTCTTTTACTCTTATATTCTATTTAACATTGTGCTCTGTTGATTTTCAGCTTTGGGCAAGTAGAGTGGTTATCATGAAATAACTAGAAACATGCATTTTGTGGTACATTGGCTTAGTTGTAAAAGATGTCCAGGTGGAATAGTTTGTGCTCACAGGGAAGGAATTCCTGTTCATTGTACTAGTTCATCTTCTGTTGATCACTGGGGAAGAGAACTGAGGTTTTAAGCCCTTTAAAATAATTTGTGATAACTGAGTAAAAATATTTGACATACCACTATAACTGGCTGTAATGTTTAAGATTAAATACTGTGCTACATACTAAAGGGTATTTTGTATATTTCTTAACCTTACCATTCATAGTCCTGATCCTTTCACTGTAATCTCCTGTTGTTTTAAAAATGAAAAAAAAAACCCCAGTAATAAAGAGACTTACCTGTGGATATCAATAAGAATGTTGACTTGTAAAAATCTCTTAAGTGTTTCCAGTTGGCCCAGCATATACTATTTTATCATTAAAAGTTCTCCGGGGGTGCAAAATAAGCTTTGTTTATAAATTAAGTATTGAAATTATTTTTTTTTTCAAATACACAAATTGCTTTTTTTTTCTTTTTACTTCATAAATGTTCATTATCATCTTCCACATTTTTTTCCCTGCAGCTTATTCTGATCCTAAAAATTACTGTGAGTTCACAGCCCGGTATCACACAGCCCCCTGCAACAGTTCTGAGAACGCTTATTTTGAGAAAGCATTGCTCCAGATACTAAGCAATCTTGTTGCTGAACATTCTTGTGAGGTTACATTAATTAAGTCAGAATGCCATCATGTAAAAATGCAGAGAGGAGGTCTACAGAATGAAAACTTCTTTACATTTTCAGGTAAAAATCTGCCTTGCTTTTTAAGTAAGTAATACAATTCCTTGTCATTAGAATTTACAAATAAATGGCAGTTCCCATAAAAGATTTAAGTATATTGAAACTGAGACATAGACATATAGTATCTGTGAAGATAAGCTCTTATTTCTTTAAATCATTGAAAGTCAGACATCTAAAATATTTTAAGAAGTCCTAAATACTTGCATCAGAACTAACTAGAATCTTAAATCAGTTAATTAAAGAAATAACTGTTGATTTCATTGACTTTGTTCTTTTATAAACAGATTATGTTTTGTTACAGTTACTTCCTTAGACAGAGAAAACCACAGACTATGTCAGCAAAGAGATTGTGATGCATTTTATAGACTAAACAAGGTACAGTAGCTAACATAATACAGGAACTACCATAATAAGCTATTCTCACAATAAAGTATAACAGCATCAGAAATAAAGCATCTTTTGTTTAGAAAATTAATAAATCAATATAAGAGTTTAAGTGGATATAAAATTATTTTCCATTAAAATTGCTAATATTCTAGTGCTGATATGGATAAGGTAGGTTATACTATCAGATTTAAAGGCAGTATATTAAAAGTGGCAAGACAATTGGGGAAACTTTAACATGCGCTGTCTTACAAATATCAAATGTTGTTTTGCAATAGGATTGCCTTTCCATCACTTCGAAGTGATTTTATTATTGATCCAGTAGAATTTTAGCTGTTTGAAGGTATTTGGCTTTTATAGTAGAGAACCAGAAGCCAGTCTTGCTTATTAGGTTAATTGTCAATTTAGAGGTTCTTAAGTGGGAGAGGAGAAAAGGAAGGGAAGTACAGGAGGAATACTAAGATATAGCAGGTATGCAAATTGTGCTTTGTGATTCCAGCAGAGGGGTGAGTGAGTCTAAAATAACACTGAACTTATTAAGTAGCTTTCATCCTGTCCACTGTAAAAACCCCTAAATTTGTGGGGAAAGCTTATGATCGAAGTCCATCTTTTTCACACAGAAAAAGAGGATCAAATTAAGAGAGCATGAATAAATTTGGTTTTGTGAATTGGTGTGTATATTGAACCGTGCCAGCCTATTAAAGGGTGTTTTTTTCTTTTTTTTTTTCTTTAGCTTTATTTATAAATATATATATATACACACACATTTAATCCCTTAATTTGTATGCAAATGAAGCACTATCTGGAAATGAAGCATTAATACTTTTTTACTGTTAAGTCTTTGTCAGATTGCTAATGGATCTATGTTTTTATTATATAGTTAGAAGTAACATTTTGAGATTTAACTACAATGACTTGAAATCGTTAATATTCCAGTGGAAGATACTTCATAAAAAATGATCCGAAATTGCAGAGAAAATAAAGGATTTTTAAAAATAAATATTGCCTTTGGTTAGGGAGATGGAATAGATGAGATGGAGTAGAGCTCCCTTGTATCTTAACATTTCTGTGATTCTGTGCTGCTGGTTCTGCACTGATTGAAAGGAATGCTTTTCCTATCTAGGACTGTATTTGTGCAAAACTTTTTGAGTAAAGGAATTAGTGTTCCATGATATGATATTAATAATCCCCTTATTTAATTTGGCTTCAAAAGAAGTTTGGCATTTTCTTTTTGTTGAGCAGAAATTGCTAACAAAGGTGGAAATTATGTCTAATATATAAGTGAACCTAAACTACAATACCTGTATAGATGGGAAAGCTGCACTTCTCTTGATGTTGAGCTACAGATGTCTAATGTAAGCAAAATTGCCATGGATTAGATTTTAAAATTCCATTTATATTATCCTGAACACTTTCAAAGACTTCGCATTAGCTGATCAAGGTTTATCTAAATTAAACCCAACATACTTGAAAGTATCAGACTGCCCTGTTTCCATTTATCTAAAATCAAAAGATTTAGTGGTACGTCCTTTAAAACTCATACTCACTTTTTTTGTCTTTTCTTGTATTCTGATCTCTTCTATCAAAGATTCTGATACAATATTGTTTGTTTCAATTTAGGCAAAACACCTTATAGAGAGATTTTTTGAGCAACAAGTGGAAATTATCAGGAAAAGTTCTGAGCCATTACCTAAAATATACTACATTGACGGTACTCTGCAAATGGTATGGGTTGCTCGCTGCTCTCCAGGGTATGGAATGAATGCTCAAATGCATCCAGAATGTCCTGAGTGTTGTGGTAAGTGACGAATTAATTTATTGTACAAAGTATTAAATACTGTTACAGTGGTTTTTGCTCTGATGGAACTCAGTACTTTGTTACCCAATTTTGTAAAAATGTTATGACATAATATAAAAGGCTGTTATCCTGTCAAGTCTGCCAAGGTAACCCCTACTGGATCAGGTTAGTACTTGGGTATAACTTTCTTAAGACCTCATTGATTTAGGTTTTAAGCTAGACATGCAGTTTCTGTGGATTGATTTAAATTAAAATAAGTAAGATTAATTTCAGACCTCTAGATAGCAGTGGGCTTTTCTGGAATTAGCATAGAAATCCATAATCTGACATGGTATCTTTCAAGTGGTTTTTTTGTTGTTGTTTTTTTTTTTTCTTTTTTTATGGTGAGATATGCCAATTATTTTTGTTCTTAAATTTATGAAAGAGTACATAATAATGCATAATAATGCAATGCCTTTAACTAATTACATGCTATACTCCAGATAAGTTTAGCATAATAGTTTTCTTATCTGCTGTACACCTCCACCTCCTGCACTAGACAGAAACACTACATAGTCCTATACTAGTGTCAAGATCTCTGTTGAGCTTGAATCATAACATACGCTGCTTTCGCAGATACAGGGGCAAGCTTTCACATCTGAGGTACCCAAGAATCTGAAACAGTCAGTCCTGAGTCTTGACTGATTACTATCTCCCATAGTTGAGGATATCATTCCCTTAGCATGCTCATTCACTCTTTTCCTTAGTTGACCTCTTTGTAGAATTAGTAATTTCTTTTCCCAGAATCCAAAACACAACATCATAGGCAGTAAAATGGAAACAGCCCTCTGCTTATCATTCTACCTCAAGGCAAGATATGAGCTTCAGTTATTTCTAACAGATGTATCCTGCATTATCTTTAAAACCTCAGAAGACTAGTAGACTCCCAAGGAAACAAAACTTAGTACTGCATATCCTCACCATTGGAAGGCTTTTTTCTAAGATATTTATGTAATTTCACTTTATGTAGTTCATACCTTGTTCTGTCTTCTTGTTCTGTCTCACTAAATCTGGAAAGAATTCTGTTAACCTTATCTTTGAAATAGCTTTTGTATATCTTAGAAGACTCTTGACCATTTATTTTTTTTCTGATATTGTCTTCGTTGAACTAAACCACCTCGACTTCTGTCTTTTTGGTTGTGTTTGACTGACCTTGGTTCAGCCTGGTTACTGTCCACTCTAACTTCCCTACATTTGTTTTCAGTGCCTCAGACATGATGCAGTAGTTCTAAGAAGACCATGTTAACACAACAGGATTAGTTGTGATTTACTAAAATCTCTGGATCTGTTGCTTAAATAGGAAACAAAATATTTTCCCCATATCTTTGTTAGTGGGGGAGCTTTTTCCAAAACATACAGTTACTCATAGAAATATTTTGAAAAACACATTTCCACTGAATTATACAGCAGAGTTCAATTTCTTGGGTTATGCAGTAATTTCCATCGTAGTCGAAGAAACCAGGTTCTGTAAACCAGTTAAAACAATTTTAAGGCTCATTTTAGAACTGAGAGTTTTGGTCTCTCTAGCTACCCTTGTTTTATAGTTAGAAGATCAAGCTTTCAGTCTAAATTAATTCATAGAAAGTTCATACTCGTTTGCCCTAATGGCGAGAATGCCCTTTAGCTTAAGTAGATTTTGGATTTTTTTGTCTCCTATTTTATAATCACAACAAGCCAAGTACTTTCTGTTTGCTTTTGTAAGAGCTTTCATTCAGTAGTCCTGTATGACACACGCCTTATGTTGAATTTTGAGCTCTTAGCAGTGCCTTTGACATCATCAGTGCTTTTCTTTTGGTCCTAAGAACCTCTCTCTCACACAGTGTAACAGTTCCATGATTTTCCTTCCCATGGACTGATTGTGCTTACAATCTTCTTTAATCAAACAAATATACAGACCTTTCTAATTCTTTTATTTCTTTCTGCCTATTTAAATCTTGTCTTTATTCGCAGCTTCTCCCAGTTTTGTTGTCAGCATAGTTCATTGGGACTTCTGATTATCTTGTTAGTAGAAATATTTAGTAAAATGTGTCTTAAGACTGTCTCAGAAGTTATCCCTTTAGCAATTTCTGACTGTTTTTTTAAGCAACATGTGGTACTCTTTTTAAATTTCCTTCTAATCATAGTCTTCTGTAGTTTATTACATTTGTATGTGCTGCCATATCAGCTGCTTTAAAATCAATTACATGTTGTCTTACAGTGAAGATAAACATCAAATTGTATTACTTTCCGCTTACCTGCATGTGTTTCAGTGTTTTTTTCTGAAATCTTTACATAGTGTAGAAGTCTTATCAGCTGTTCTGTGGTTTCTGGGATTCTCTTTTCCTTTTCTGCAAAATTTATAATACATTTCTTACCAGTCATAGGTTAGCGCCAGTCATAGGGTATCATGGCAGATACATTGAAAACCTCACATTCACAGGCCAGTTCTATTTTGGAACATGGTAACAGATGTTAGTCAGACTTTCTCATTTGAAGTACATTAAAGGTTGAACGGTGTTACTGTTTCCAGTCTCCAGGTCTTGATGAGGACATGGCAGAATGAAGGGGCTTACAGACTAGGCCCAAGAGCATGGAGAAATAAAATAGTACGCATATCCTCTGCAAGTTGCATAAACAAACCTACTCTACTTTTACTTCTTATACAGCAAAATAGAGATATTCAGTTACACCTGTTTTCTCTCCTCTATAATTTTTAGAATAACTAGGTTTATGTAGTCTTGTAGTAGTGCTGGTTCCTCCATGCTGTTGTGCAGCGCTCTGTGAACAGTGCATCATTTATTTCACACTACCATCGCACAATTTGTCCACTAAGCATAACCCTTTCACTTACTGCATCATCTACCAATCTAAATCTCCTGTATTAGAGCTTCATTTTCTTCCCTTTGCTTCAATCTCATGTTCTTTTGTATCATAGTGTATCCTCATTCATCTTTCCACCCTCTGCTTTTATATTAAAATGGCATTAAATATTGAGCTATTGCCTCACCTTCTACTCCCATTTTGTAGTCTTAATCTCTTTCTGAATTAGTCAATCAATCAAACATGTTAACCTGATTAGTCACTGGGTGATGTATCTATTTTTATAGAATCTTTCTGGCAGAAGACACTGGTGGTAAAACGTAAAAATTTTCTTCAGCAGGTACCACACAAGCCTCAGGCACAGCTCTTTACTGTGTGAGTTTGTAGAGGCAATGACTTAAAGAGTCACTGCTGATTAATAACCATTACTGCTGATTAGTAATTCCATTCTCCCTCTGTAAAGCAGTCTTGAATAAACAGAACTGATGAGTACAAACATCTTGGAAATTATTTTGCATGATTTTATCTTAATGCTGATGTTCCTCTACTTTTAAAGCCCTATTTTATATTAAATAAAGCACATTATTCCAGGATAAGTTAATTAAATATTTTGGTAACAGCCACATGACTTATGATCAACCATTATATTTTACTTAATGTAGGCAATTGAGTCACTTTCATGTAATCAAAACTTCTAAATACAATTTTTCTGCTTTATAAATCTATTTTTCTGGGGTTTTTTGAGGTTTTTTTTTGTGTGTTTAATCAGATGCACCTGTGAGATTAATACAGTACAAAATGTCATATGTTTCTTAGGGCTTCTCTGGAGAAATAATTTGATATCATACCCTGTACTAGCTTTATGAAATATTGTCTGTCCTGTATTATTATTCTGCAGAGCTTGATTTATGTGGTATTTTTAGTACATTAGATACTGAATAGTCAGTTCTAATTTGGTTTTCTTCAGTTGTTTCTCACAGCATGGTGATTATTTATATTGCTGAAACACAGTAACTTGAAAGTTCAAAAGGAAATATATTTTTCAAGAAAATATTGAAATAGTCCTAAAAATCAGGAAAGAGTGCAAAATACTTAGCTGATAGGATACAAGAACAAAATAAGACGACATGCGTATCAGTTTGTATGGTGTGAAGTGGCAAGTATGTAATATACACTGTAAAGATGGAATATTTTCCTAAGATGTTTATACTTTCAAAGTGAAAGTATACCAATAGGAGTTTTCCATTAGTGAAAAGGTTGAGCTGGCTAAATTATCTACAAGTCCCCAGTTCAGATTCCTTTCTCTTTTTCATGCTTTCTGCTAGATAGCAAACAGATGACACTTCTGAGAAAGAAACTTTTTATCTCATTGTAAAAGAAGTCTAATTTGCTCCATTTAAATAATCTGAAAATTCTGAAGGACCACAAGTGTGCCTATATTCTTCAATAAAAACAGGATTCCTCTGGTGCCCAAAATTATTGATTTTCCAGACTAGGTCCCTCACTACAAGAAAGACATTGAGGTGCTGCAGCAGGTAAAGAGAAGGGCAACAGAGCTGGTGAAGGGTCTGGAGAATCAGTCTCATGAGGAATGTCTGAGAGAACTGGGGTTGTTTAGTCTGAAGAAGAGAAGGCTCGTGGGGAGCTTATGGCTCTCTACAAGTACCTGAAAGGAGGTTGTAGTGAGGTGGGAGTCAGTCTCTTCTCCCAAGTAACAAGTGACAGGACAAGAGGTAATGGCCTCACACTGCACCAGGGGAGGCTGGATATTGGGAACAATTTCTTCACACAGAGGGTGATCAGGCATTGGAACAGGCTTCCCAGGAAAATGGTGGAATCACCATCCCTGGAAGTGTTCAAAAACCGTGTAGGTGAGGCCCTCAGTGATATGCTTTAGTGGTGGTCTTGGCAGTCCTGAGGTAATGATTGGACTTGGTGATTTTAAAGGTCTTTTCCAATCTAGTTGATGATTCTATGATTCTATGAAAATGCCTTTAGTTACATGCATTTGTAAAGCTCTATCTTTCCCATAAAGCCACCTTGGTCTGCCAATAGTAATGTACAAAAAAGGCAAGGTTTTGATGTCATCTGCAGAAGTCTCCTTCTCTTTTACTTTTGCAAGACCTCTAAAACCCTCTTTAGTCAAGAGCAATGGCAAAATTGCCAAGCTAGTAAGAGCCACTGGGGATCAAGTGAACCCTGCCAGCCTCAACAAATGAAGACAAACCAAACCAAATACTGAAAATCCTGCTGAAGGTCTGTGTAATAGTGACTAAGAAGTCATTATTAACCCAGGCAAACCCCAATAACCAGTAAGTGTTGACTCTGCAAAAGGAAGAAAGCTCTTAATTGCCTTTGCATAATGAATACTAATGCCATTAATTAAAAATCTATCCTAAAAAAAGGCTACTATTGCCAAAAAGATGTATGATACATGATAGTCATAACCAAATAGCTCAAATTCTGCTTTTTTTCTGCCAAAAGCATAAGGGTGTGTTGTCTTTTGTGATGAAGTCATTCTGCAGATGACTGTACTCACGTCAATAAAAGGCATGATCCAACAGGAAAAAATGTTTCATCCAGAACACTTGTTCTGCATCATACACTGATTTTGACTTTGATACTTTATTTTTGCACTACTTCTTAATAATTATAAGAGCTTACACTTCAGCTTTATTTTGTCCTGTGTTACTTTTACAAGCAACTAAAGCAGTTTATTTAAAACACTGTTGAATATAGGCCATATTAAAATGTAATTGATGGACACATCCCCTGTAAGTAGATGGAGTGGAAAGTGATAAAGAGAAAAATATGGTGTAATAAACAGGTGATTCATAAAATATATACATTTTTTTCATCATCAACTACCAGAATGCTGGAAAAAATCTGATCTTTTTTTCGAATAGATAAAGATGCATTCTAAACATTTCAAATGTAAATATTTTGTAATTTTCATTTAAATTCCACATTTTTTCCTTGTTTCTCTTGTCCATAGTTGTATGCAGCCCAGGATCATACAATCCTAGTAATGGAAATCACTGTCTTCAGTGCGACAGAAGTTTGATATATGGAGCAACAAAGTGCTAATGGCTGAGGGATTTATACTCTTGCAATACCTCTTATGTATTTTAATGTGGCAGTATTAATAAATATTTTTTAAATATGTACAGTTTTTTTGCTTACATCAATAAAATACACTTTTTTTTTTTTTTTTTTTTTAAGAAATAATGATCCATCAGCATATTGGTAAAATGTTTTAGGTCATATCACTTAGGGCTACTTCATTTGTAAGGTCTTTAGAACATCTGCTAGGTTAATACCAATAGAAAAGTAACTAAATCACAAGAAGTAAATACAAAGGTAGAGATACCTTGTAAACTTAGTCCTTTGCTGATAGACCTCAGCTCCTCTTGACACGGAGTGGAGTAAGGCATCTATATTTTAGTTTCATCTACCTGTCCATATCGTCGTCGGTTAGGAGGATTATAGCAAATAGCCCATGGTGTATCTCCAGCACTGAAAGGTCCTGAATGTTGCAATGCAGCCTCAAATGCAAAGACATCCTAAAAACTTACTTTCAAGATGAATTATAATATCACTATTGACCAGTTAGTAACTTCTTCCCAAAGAATGTAAAATTCTACTTAGGTCAGTCATCTATTTCACCTTTAAAGATACCACATTGAGCACAAGACTTTTGCTCTTACCTGAAGAAAACAAACAGTATCACAAAATACTGTGGCACTTTTTATGATATTCATCTTCCTTACTTTTGTAAGACTGTTGAGAATTACAAAGCAGTTAGGTCAATACATTCCTTGTATTTGTCATTCATTAACAGCCTTATTTAAATTGGTATTCAGTAACAGAATCCCACTTAAAATCCTATTTGTTTTGTATTCAGAAGTAATACCCCATGCAAATTGCAAAGTTTTTAATGAGTATTCCAGATTTTATACACTTTTTCTCCTTAGCTCTTCATTCTATATAGTTCATGTATCAAAATGAGCTAGTTGGGAAGGTAATTTTTAGCTCTTTGTCATGTCTGGAAAATGGGGATTGCAGGCTCTAGTTTTTCTCAAGAATAGATATGGAGCACAGGTTTGAATATGTGTATCTTCAGGAACCATACTCTGAAAAAAGGAATAAAAAGAAATTCTGTGTTACATCTAAGAAGTAATCTTTGAATACGTTTTATTATCGTGAGATACTATACTATAAGTATCCCACTAATACACTGTTTGTGTGGCAGAGCCTGAAGCTCCAAATATATTATGTTTCGATGTGAAGGACACAAAAAATGAAAAGAGGACATTTGAAAGTAACTAGTGAGACTGTCTGATTTCCCTTTCCCGTTTGAATGAACTTTTATATAAAACATACACAACTAAGGCATTTGAAAAAAACTAGAAAACAAGCATTGTTAGCATTCTACAGTGTGACACTGTTCATTGCTCAAACTCTAGTATAAACACTGTAACTAGCAGAATATATAAAATAGCCCTCTTTAGCAAAGCCATTTGAAAATAAATATTTGGGAAACAGCATGTTAAATGTTTAGCAGTTAAGAAATTAAACTCTGTTTAAATGTAATCAGTAGAATGACTAAAGGCTACCTAGTCCTTTTTTTGTGTGGTAAATCAAAATGGACAGACCACTGGGTTGCTACATCAGGCTGAAGCACTGCACATCCGTATGTTCTGTTTCCATAATTTCCTACTCACAACAGTATTAAAGTAGTGAGCATTAGTTTGAACTATTAATGGCTAAAGAGAGGGCATAGGATGCAGTATTGTCTTTGTGAAAATACAGACTTTGTTTCTGCTAAAAAAACCACCATACCAAGTAATACCAGCACATGGAACTCTCTACAGTATGGATAATAAATCAATTTGAGAATTGCCTTCTGAAATGAATGCAGCTTTTAAGGCAATAGCAATATAGATTAAGGAGCAGTTTGACATTTTTATATATTCACCTTCCCATTGCACATCAGAAACAGAAAGCTCTGGTTGGCAGACCATTTCATCAATGAAAGGCATTTATAGAATTGTCTCTATACTTTGAGGGTGAATAATAAAGCTGATGTGGCTTTTGCAAGTGTATTATACACACTAGAATATTGACTTTCTTCTCCATGAATACATTTTTGTGCTTTAGCAGAATACAGAAATGATGTTTTTGAGTCCTCCTGACAGGTGAAATTCATTTTTAATTCACAAAGTTTGCACACTGTTTAAGGCTTACTGGAAAAAGGAATTTAAGCTGCCATAAAGGTTTGTCTTTAATTCTGCTCACTGTGAAAAAAAGCACTTTACATGAGTATTTGTTAGTGCTCTCCCTCATTCATTCTTTGCAGTCAAGTACAAATGCAATCTGTGGAAGAAATCTTGATCTCAGTTAACAGTGTCAGTGTGGGCTTCTAAATTACTCTTCATTTATGCTGGCTTCACCAAGAAAAGAATTCTGATTTGCATACATGCTGTACATATATACATCTCTTATTACTAACATACTGTAGGTTTACTCTCGTATGTGGTTAGAGAGACAGAAGAAAGCAATTTCTTTGTGTACAGAACCATGGAAGTAAGTTCTTTTTTATCTATTCCCCAAAATAACCATATGTTGAACTTGCTCTCATTTCCTCATGCTACATCTGGCATGTGTTTGCTATTTTTCCACATTGTGTGTGAACTGATATTTACATTCCCATTTTCACCATTTTTGATAAATTCACCTCTTTGCCACAAGGTAAAATCTGTGCACAGAAACACTCAGCACATACATATACATATTCAGTAAGACTAACTTGCTATTCTGTTACTATAGTCTGCCTGTTCAATAATAGCTTTAGTTATGCTGTCTAGTTCTTAAAAGCAATTATCTTTTTAAAAGCAGGAAACAGTGAAGTGTTACAGAAACAGCATTACTGTTCACTAATAGCCCCAAATGAACCTAACATGAACAATGTTAACAAATATTTCTGGCAAGTTGAGAGTTGATTTGTTTTAAACACTGGCTTTGAGCTGCTGATTATATCAGTGTTTTCCTATTACTGCTTATTTAATATTACGTATCAGTATTTCCACATAGCCTCAACAGGTAAACAATAAAATTTCTGACTGCTCTGATGACTGGTAACTGACATAGAGATTTGGAGTTTTCCTGTGTTTGTTTCAAAAGCATATAAAATGCATGAGGCACATATATATGAGCAACTGGAAAAACATACTAGGCTGTGTTTATTTTTTCTTTGCTATGGGAGTTGTTTAATATGACATTTCAAGACTGAAAACTTACATTGTCGGTGTGGTTGAACAGAAGTATTTTTTTTAGAGGAAAAAGGAGTCTGGGAAGGAGTGTCTGTCTTCTCACAACTGAACAAGTTATAAACTTGCTGGTAGTACTTAAATTTATTCCAAAATTTGGATAGCCAGAAAAATAGTCTGTGGTATTCAGTTTAATGCTGTCTCCTCAGTTTTTAATGCAGCAGGAATATAGGGCAGAAGGTGTATTTTTGCAGCAGAAAACCCATGGAACCCAGGCTGTGAAGAAAATTCATTGCCTGATAAATGGAGTAAATGGAGCGTTTAGCTGGACTGTATTAGTCTTAAATATGTACCTTTCAAAGCCTCCTACATATTATGGAGCTATCATAGTTTAGATGATATTAAAATTACCATAAAAAGTAACATTGAATACTTTACAATCATGACAATATTGTTTATATTACACCATATGAGAACAGAAGAGATTGTTTTCCAAAGTGAGGGAACCTTTCATCATATCTTTTTTTTTCTTATTTTACTACAGACTTTAATTCAATGTCATTTAAATAGGGATTTCAGTTTTACACCTCTAGTGATCACCCAGTCCAGTACCTCACTGAATGCAGACTGAGCTCCAGCAGGCTGCTCAGGGCCATGTCCAGTCAGGTTTTGACCATGCTCAAGGATGGAGACTCCATGTCATGTCTGGGCAACATCCTCTAGTATTCAGTCACTTCTACTGTGTGGTTTTTGGTTTGTTTTATTTTCCCATTTCCAACCAGAATTTCTGTATTTCAGTTTGTGCATAAATACATTTCTCATTTACTTATGATTTTCTTTGAAAATCTCCCTATGAAATACCTGTATGACACTGTAAAGTTTTCTTTTATTGAATATTCCAACCGTAAAACTCAACTCCTCTGTTTCATATCTTGTATCTTTCCTTTTTCCCCTTTTCCCTTTCAAATCTCGCAATAAGTATTTAAGTGAATACCAGCACTTCTGTTTTTGTGGTTTAAATGAGTAGTATAAAGAATCCTATTGCACACTAACTGCAATTTTCTAATTACCTGAAACCACCTAGAATACAATCTCTTCAGGCACCTACTTGCACAGGTTCAAAGCCAAATCCATGTATATTTCAATCCTATAAAAATGGATGAGGCCAAACCAAGAGTTAATTTGTCTTGATTTCAACTAGGAAATAAGCAGAAGAAAGAGAAGTAGGAGCAAAAAATCTCATACTCATGCCATTGCAGCTACATAAGAACATGTGAGAAGAATATTCATTATCCAAGCAACAGACCTTCAAATACAAAATTGTTCATGAGCTGTCAGTGTCTCAATATACAGCTCTTATAGACACAACCCACCTGCAAAGCTGAAGAGCTCTTCATATGCAGATGCATAATACTGTTTGCACTGAAGCAAGAACCAGCTGAGTGCCTAGACTTCAGTGGGGAAGTCAGTATTATCTGGAATTTGGTTCACTAGAAATGATGCAGATGGCTCTTTCATTTTTTTAAGGTAAACTATGAACAGGTATATTACATGTCCAAATAATAATATTTAGGTAAGTACATGTGGCCACCACGGCAGTTCTTTTTTTTTGCTTAGAGATTAAATTAAAGGCAAAGAGTTTCCAACTGCATTCCACAATGGCTCTTTTTAGAACTTTTAATCTTTTATTTTCCACATTTTCATTTTCCACTCTTAGGAAGTTTTCTGTTTTAAGCCTTTGTCTCCATGAAGTGACATGACACAGAAGGCCGCAAATCTTGGCTCCCCAGCTCTACTGCCAAAGGCTTAAGCACTGCTTGGTTCCATCTCCTCTTGGAAATTGCCTTTCAGGGTCTTTAGTGTGTTCCCTTCTGTGCTGGGGTTGCTGATGGTATCACCTTGTACTGTGTCTGGCTGAGATGGATTTATTCTTCACAGTAGGTGGTATGGTGCTCTGTTTTAGATTTTTGACCAAAACAAGGGTGGTGACACACCACCAGTATTTTGGCTATTGCTGAAGAGTGTGTGTGCACAGCATCAAGGTCGTCTTTGTTCCTTATCCACCCCCAACAAGTAGAGTGGGGTTCACCAGAGCCTGGGAGGGGATGCAACCAGGCAGGTGACCTGAACTAACCAAAGAGGTGTTCCATGCCATATAATGTCCTGCCCAGCAGTAAAATGGAGAGGAGTGAGGTTTAGGTAAGGTTAGCTTTCTTTTGCTTGGGAGCTGGCTGTCAACTGGTCTGCACATGGGAGGTGGTGAGTGATTACTATTGCGTCATTTTTTTTTCTTTCTTCTTCCACTTCTTTGCTTATTAGATCATTTTCATCTTAACCCATGAGTTTTCTTACTCTTCCTTTTCTTCCCCTGTCCCACTGGACTGGGTGGTAGAGAAGTAAGTGAGCCGCTGTGTGGTGTTTAGCTACCCAGCAGGGTTAACCCATAACACACTGCATGCCAGCTGTGGTTCCACAACTGGGCGAGGCTGTTGAGAGCTGCCCAAGAAGAGTCACTCAACTCATTTCCCCATCTCTGGACCAACCAAAGAGCGCTCATATGGTAATACCTGCCCAGAGAATCTGTGGCTGCCCCATCCCTGGCAGTGTTCAAGGCCAGGCTGGATGCGGCTTTGATCAACCTGGTCTAGTGGAAAGTGTCCCTGCCCATGGCAGGGGCTTAGAACTAGATGATCTGTAAGGTTCTTCCAACCCAAACCAGTCTGTGATTCTGTGACTTTACTACTGGCCAAAACTGCATGTGGCCTGTGATCTTAGAATAAAGGAATTCCAAAGCCCATTATGACTTCTGCCTTACTACATAAAAAAGAAAAACAGAAAAAGGATCTCAAAAGATGTCTGCTAGGAATTCCAGCTACTGGAGAGCAGCATTGCCAGTACAATGTTTACAAATGTGCACATTCATTTCAGGGTTACTTGGTTTTTGTGTGATTAGAAACTTTTTAAATCAAATAATGCCTTTCCCTCTCCTGTCCTTGTAACTAGACAAATACTATGCATGTCTTTGCCACAGGGCAGACTGTGTAAGAGATAGCTCCTTGATTTTGGATTCTGTCACTCCTCTTCCTCTCCTGTACCATCACTGGGGAAAATAACGCCCAGTGACAGACAGACACATGCTCAAAATACAGATGTAAGGTAATAACTGGGATCTACTGAAGTCACTGGCAAAAGTCCCACAGTCTTTAGAAGTATGAGAAAATCATACTTCATATGGCTGCAGACCGGCTAATCAGGTTACACCATAGAAGTAACTAGCAAAGAGTAGCATTTAAGCGATAGGGAATTTAAGCAATAGTTTTCTGTTTTCAGCTGATGATTCATTAAGTCCTTTCTCTAGCAAAAGATTAAAGGTAAGCACATGTTTAAGTGTTTTCTTCAGCCTTAAGAGGTATTCAAAACAAATGCAATGCAGGAGTTGGTGACAAGCTAAACTAAACCCAAAATGCATCCAAGCAAAGGCTGTTGGTGGCTGAAGCAGAGAGATGTGATTCATCTCACAAGTAGTCAGGTTCAGCTTCTGTGCTAGAAACCATTTTATGGATTCAAAGGCTCAGTTCTAAACCTGTGTTCTCAACACAGTGTCACACACCTCGTACAGACTGTCAGAGAGAACCCAAAAGCTGAAACAGCATAAGCAAGGTGGCAAGAGCAAGGTCTAGGGAACAGTCCAGCTACTAACTAGCTCTCCTACCTGTGGATTAACAACGTGGAGCCACATCATTGGAGGCCTGTTTGGCTGCTCTAGCCCTTTGACACTGCACTGCTTCACATTCATTATGCATTACATTAATAATGCTATGTGATTACTTACCATAATTTCCACCAGCTATATTGTTTATGTCATAGAGAAGTTCCTCCTGCTGAACTATGATATGTTTGAACTGAATATTAGGTAATGATATTGTCGGATTAAATTTTTATAACAGCAGCTATGAGAGACCAGTTTCCTGTTACCCACTGCTCCAAGTTATCTTGGTCATGGACCAGTAGGTATACACCAGTGGAACTGAAAGAAGGAGCTGACCCAGCTCTACACTACAGCAGTATTCTCTGAAAGCATATTCTACTCCATTCTCTTCAAAAGCACAAATATCATTCTTGCTTTTGAAGCACATTTTTGTCATGTGCTGCTTCTTTCCTGGCCTACTGAACTGAAAATAAGCAAAAAAAAAAAAAAGAAACAAAACCAAACACGAAACAAAACCAAACACAAAACAAAACCAAACCTCTGAGAAAACCCTCATATGATGAAACTAGAATAGAAACTCAATGTTTTAGCCAGGGCGCATGTACACAACAGGACAGGCAATGATACAGTAATCTGTATTGTCTATATAAAACATTTATTTTTAAGCTCTATAATGATATTATAGAAATACATAGAATATTTTATAGAGTGTATTTTAGTGTACTCACTGTGAAAATAACACATTTATTAAGACAGGTATTCTTATGTCCAAACGTTTTAAATATATGCACTTCTTTGCCTTGCAGTATTATGTTACTTTGAAAAAGAAAATATCAGTATTTTATTCTTTGCTTCTCACCAGAATCTTCTCATTCAGATCTCCCTGGGTCATCAAGGGTGCTCACTGCTGTGAGATATTTTATAAAAACCACAAAAAGTACTTAGATTTGTAGATTTCCTATATTTGCTTGCATTCATGTCTAGTGCACATAGCTTGCCGTTCAATTCTCCAAGTACCTTCTTCATAAGTACAGTGACATATAGTGCATTCATCAGTTTTCACCTCCCGGCCTGCTGGAATGACAATGGTTTCTGCAAAGCAGTTCGGGCCTAGAAAAAAAGGAAAGTGTTTATTATGTGACATCGATAGCACACTGTAAGCCAGCATAGTTCACTTTTAGTCTGAAGCATGGAAAACCTAACACAAGATGAGTAATGCCAGGCACATTAAACAAGACTGATCATCATGCCTGAGGCTGTCCTGCCCTGCACAGCGTAAGGCACACTGAAGGCTTTCTGTGAAACATGGAACTGTGACGGTGACCTCAGCACAAACTGACAATGCAGACGAATACAGATTTACACTAGCGAAAATACCAGCTATTGGTAATGCAACAGTGTGACTGTAGGTTACTGGAGAGCTGATTGTAAGTATTATTACCTTTTTCCCATTGGAAACAAGCATTGTATTTCATGTGGTAGTCAAAATATCAGATTAGTTTATTTTCCATTTCATGACAAAACAGTCATTTTCCAGTTGAATGGAATAGTTCTAGCCTCTTCTGAATGGAGATGCTTTTTGTGCATAAAATGCAATATTCCATTTTAAGTAAGTCAGCAAGTCTACAAACTCCCCTTTTCAAAGTACACCGAAGTAACTTCATTTCCAAGGACATGACAGGAGAACAACTCACAAGCACAATGTTCATGAGACAAATCTAGTTCTTTCAGAAGGTGACATCCTCCCTCTGCTGCAGGAGGCTGTGAGTATTATATTATCTACAGTCCTGTTAAAAAGAAGTTTATTTCTGCACTGATAATCCACATGCACTTGCAAAGCAGCACTAAATCCTACCAATCACCTACCTGTACACTGTCACATCCTCGGGGAATTCATCCCTTCCATTCACTAAGCACACACAAGAGCTGCTCCGGCAGAATCTGGCCACTCAACAGCACTCTGGTGGCACTATCCATCATGGTAGGATGGGCCATAATGGCCAACATGTATTGACACAATACCGCTGAAACTCTTGAATGAATATGGGTGTGCAAAACATTTATTAACTGCCAACCTGTTTGCCATACAAGTAAATGAATTACAGATCAGGCTCTGTCTTCCATTGCTGGGGTCTACTCTGAGACCTAAGCCAAACAGTATAACTGCTTCTGTTTTTTAAAGTGCTTCCTCTGAAAACCAAAAATAGGGCACATTGCACATTCTAAGGCACAAACCAAAGAGCTACAAATCAACTTTAGTAGTTATCTCTTCAGATCATGTTATGTATTTGGGTACTGACACAGCAGCCCGAGAATTAGATGCTGAATTGGCAGCAGTGAAGGCCTTTCCTCTGTGAAGAGCTACCTTCTAAGAGAGACCTGCAAGACCTGCAGGAATTTGCTTCACCAAGTCGTACCATTAATCCTCTGAATATTTAAGGTGGTATTTATTCTGACTATTTTTAACATGTGGCTTCTTTGCTAGTTTTGAGTGGCTTCTTGTCCAGTCAAGGCTTTGGATGCAGAACGGATAGCAAAATACAGCGTATCTCATGTAAAATTACCTCCTTTACTAACCTAATGTTACTGTGATATTTTTGTGTTTGCAGCTCCCTCAGTCTGTCCATGCAAGGTATCACTGAGCTGGACACCCCAGGAAGGAGGACTCTGGCATTGCAGACACGCTTCTGGGTCCCCACACGCTGGGAGATGCCCCAGCTTTCACCTCAGATGAAGCAGTGCTGTTAACAATGCTCTCCTCAATGGAACTTTACAGAATTTCAACTCTAATCTACAAAATTCTGTTTCATTTAAAAACAGAATTCTTCTTGCACCTGATGAACTTTCATCCCCAGATGGGTTTGTCTGCACATTAGGTAAAGAAACCTGTTTTGCATGCTGGCCTGTAACGGCCCCGTGTTTTACAAAGCTGTGCGATAGAAAGAGTTAAAATATTAAAAGCAAAATCTGTTTTCCACGGTGAATTCGTATGAAACCTACAAGACCACTTGAAATTTAAACACTATGTAAAAGGCACAAGAGGAACACCAGTGATGTCAATCCCCTGTGCAGGATTTATTTCATTCTGGGAAAGTAAATGTTACGGGCTATGCCTGGTTACAAAAACCAACCAGGGAATGAAGTAAAAACAGTGCAACACACACTATAATTCACTAGGATTCCAAATGTAAATGCCTCCATTCACAATTAGCAGCACCTTAACGCAATGTGTATGAGTCCTTCTTGCATCAGAAAGTTATTACATATAAAGATACAAGTTAGCCCTCAATAGTTAAACTATTTAAGATGGGGAAAAGTCACTGCTTGAGTAAAGCTACATAAAGAAGAGCCATAACCATCTACTTGAGAAAGGGACCCCACAAAAGTAAATGACAGCAACAAATACTTTTTTACTATCATGCAACTTTTCTACAGAAAATTGCCTATTTTCTGGTTCTGCATTTGCACCCATCATCACTGTAACTGCAAATCCAATATAGAATTTAGACTGGCAATAACGAACTGGTATCCTTGCCTCATCTTTTTCTTTGCAATATTGTGTGCACACAATATTGTGGTTAATGTTACAGAAAAGGTCATCAATGAAAAGGCTGAACTGACTATATTACTGCAACACCCTGCACATAAATGTCAGTATAATATAGTGCCCAAACAAGGGAAAATAATTCCATTGCTGTCCTTTTAGCATTTCTCCAAACCCTCAGACCTTTCAAGGGAAAAAAACAACCAACCAAACAACTCAGCTTCACCCCAAACCTCATTCAGTTTTGAACCTGTATGAGCCAGCCTTGGCTCTTGGTGTCTTGTGGCTCCCTTCCCACAAAGCAGGCGACGCTCGTCCCTTTCCTTTTCCTCTGAGGAACAGTCACAGAAACAGCACCGGCTAGAGGCAACCGGTCTGCAGTGATGAAGAATACGCGGGGGGGCAGTGGCAGGACCTGGGTGCACCTGCACCTCCAGCAGTCCTTCCCGGGCCCTGCAAGTCGAATGGATGATGCTGATGAAGCAGCTAATGATCCAATTCTGACTGCCTAAAAGTGGGGAAACTGAGCAATCAACAATTTTAAGAAGACAGAGTAGGCAGAGCAGGTATGCAAAGGCTGATGTTAGAGTTGAGTGCTATTTCCACACTGTTTCTTAGCAGAGGGAGGCAGAAGTACATGTCTCCTCCACATTCAAACTGGATAAGCTGCTTTGAAGGTGCAGCATTTGCCAAAACGACTGCTTTACTTGAAACTGGGCAGGTTATATTGAATTAGTAGGAATTTCAGATTCCCATCATAAGGGGCACACCATTTTTTACTTTTTTTAAATGCTTGCAAAATTACCTGACTTAACACATGAAAAGCGTTTCAAAGTGAACTGGGGCCATTCCAGCTCCAAAGCCATGTTGGTCTTTCTGACTATATGTTGCTGTTGCAGGAATAGTGGATCTCTTCTCCCTGGTCTACAAAGCAGGCAGCCTGCTTTCTGAGCTCCTGCTTGGTGACACTACCCTGCCCAGCCTCATCACTCGGTATTCATGCAGTGCAACAGCGGCTTGTTTGAGCTTGTTTACCTATAGTATAAACCTCCTGGGCTCCATCCCCAGCTGCATACACTTACATAGTTCTAAGGAAGCCAGCAGTGCTGCATGTTTTCACAGTACATGAAGATCTTGCCATATCACTCTTAAATCTGGCAGAAAATTCAATATGACATATTGTATCAATTCCAAGTGCAGCTTGAAATCTAACACGACATCATTTGTTTTCCTAAAGTATGTACTGGCGCTGTCAGACTCCACTTGAGCCATACCATGCTGGTTGGTATCAGCAGAGGTTTCTTTCCTAGGCCTAAGGCACAGTTGCTGCTGTCTCAGTGATGTCTTGAAGCAGATAGTTCAGTGCAAATCCTCAGTTCTCACGCTCTAAGCACTAGACTGGCATGCAGCTTTCAGCTTCCCTGCATCTGAAATAGCAAGTAGTAACTTCCAAAAGCAACATTTATATTGAGATCTAAGGAACTAGGAAGACATATTGGTGGTTAATTCATTGGGAGTTGTTATGGGTTCAGCAGTAGCAGTCATTTTTTCTCCTTCTTAGTGGCTGGTGCAGCACTGTGTTTCTAACTTTCA
>WYDI02034096.1:8812-34633 GCA_009867235.2 Psittacus erithacus | reverse complement strand
CCAAACTAGCCAAAGAGGTATTCCATACCACAGCATGTCATGCCCAGGATGTAAACTGGGAGTTACCTGGAAGGGCTGGCTCTCTGCTCGGTAGGCGGGTGGTGGGCGATTGTATTCTTTTCCCTTGTTATTTCCCTTATCATTATTATTACTGGTGGTAGCAGCAGTGGTTTGTGTTATGTCTTAGTTACTGGACTGTTCTTATCTCAACCTGTGGGAGTTAGGTTTTTTCGAATCTCCTCCCCATCCCCCCAGAGCAGGGCGGGGGGGAGCAATAGGGGGTGGTGAGTGAGAGAGAGGGTTGCGTGGTTCTGATTTACGGCTTGGCTTAAAGTATGACAGTAGTGTAAATGTAATACAAACTTTACTGAAAGTAAAACTAATAGCTTGGAACTCCTGCTTTTAATTATGAAAGCTGACAGAAATGTATCTTGAAAGTAGAATCCAGTGGAACACAGGCAGCTTAACCATAAGAAAAACTAAAAATAGTGATTTTTCTTTTTTTTTTTTTTAACTTTCTATTTCTTGTTTGTAGTACTGTTGCAGGCAAAGCTGACTTGACTAGTGGAATTTAACTTAATTTATTGCTAATTAACATAAACATTCAGTTACTGATTTGAATGTTGGGAAGCGAAGAAGGCAAACATTTAAACACAGAGGGAAAACAGCAACTTTCTGCCACCTTTCCCAGGCTCCATGTTACACCAAACACCCATTCCTGGGTTCTTTAAGGATAACATGGTTCAGTAGCCGAGATAATTGTTATGTCCTTTGAAGACGGAGTAGGAGAGATGCTCAAGACTGTTTTCAAAGCTGAACACCAAAACTGTTACTTTTGTTTGAACAGTGTTTGATAGGTTAAGTACATAAAATAGATTCATTATAAAGGCATATTTGATACTATTGCTTATCAGGAATTCCCTTAGACATTTGGACTTCTACATCCTGATTCTGCCCAGCTATGCAACTGTACTTGAAAAAGAAAAGACTGTCCAAGGCATTTAGGATTTATAGTTAATTGTGATGATACAGTTATATTCTTCACAATTGCTCACTGCTGTTCTTAGTAGTCTTCTCTGTACTAAATAAGTTATATACTGAACATAATAGTAGTGTTATATTTCCTGGTTTTTTTTCCAGGGTTTCACTGGATAATATGGTAATGATTTTGACCTCTCTATCTCATGCTGTAATTACGTAAGTCAAACGTACCTGACCTCAAGTCTTTTAATCAAGGCTGGTGTGATAATGTACAGCACATTCAAAAAGCCATTAAATCATTACAGAAAATCAGCGGAATTATCTGAGAGTCAGCGCTCAGGAGTGTCTCATACCCTTGATACCTTTAATATGTTCAGAGTTACCAGTTTTATCACATCAAAATCATGCTTGGTGCTGCACTGAACTTGTTCGATGTTCTGTCTTATCAGTGACAAGCAGTTCAATATTGATTCATTAAGACAGACGGGCCTCTATGTTTAAAAATTGATGTCCTTATCATTAATACGGTATAAAGAAACAAATAACAATGACTTCTTGGATTCATAAGATGACTTTCAGTCAAGAGATTCCCCAAATATCTCACTCCACTGTACAGAATGACGTTCCGGAAAAAAGAAATAAAAAAAATAAAATTGATGGCTATTGTCAGATGTGAGTCATGTATAGGGTAAAATTAAAGCTCTGTTGAGCTGCAGATTCTGTTGGCAGATTTGTCCAGAAATTTTCTTGCAATGACCTTCTATCACTTTAATAATGCTGTACTTTTGAATTTCAGGTTTGAGCAGACTGAAAATCAATACTGACAGCTTCTAAGCAGCAACGACTACATTTCACCTATATTTGAGAATTCACCTTACTTTAAATATTTTAATGAAAAGTTATCAGTATATCACAGGAGACTTTGTTATGAAAAGAACTAAAACACTTCAGCTTGCAAAAATTATGAAAGTAAGAAAAAAGAAGTAACAGAACATGTGATGAGATCTAGACTGAAGTAAACTATATGATAAATCATAGTTTTATCCTTTTTAAGCAAAATTATACTTCCTTAAAACATGAATGTTACTTATACCTTTTTTTTTTTTCATTAAAATTGGTATAATTGAGCACTTGCTGATCAGTGTTTTTCCTTTGATCCGATGCTTACTGACTACCACATCCAGCAAAGATTTAACTGTACTGGTTATATTGTCACATATAGTTAGCTAATAATCCATAATATAACAGGATGTATCTGACACACAGACAACATTATACATAGTGTTCTCAGAAGTCTGTTTGCATTAGGTCTTCCGATATCTCCTGCTAAGTCAGACTATCACATGGTTCAACAGAAACCAGATCAAAATATTTCAGACCTATTATTTTCTGGTTAGAGAATGTTACTTGTGCGTGAAGGTATCAAACCCAGCGGTTCTCCTGCCCCATGAATTAAAAATAACATTTATATTTTTAAACTTGTAAAATTATGGAATCATAGAATGTTTAGGGTTGGAGAGGACCTTAAGATCATCTACTTCCAACCCCCCTGCCATGGGTAGGGATGTCTCACACTAGACCGTGTTTCCCAAGGCTCTGTCCAACCTGGCCTTGAACATTGCCGGGGATGGAGCATTCACAACTTTCTTAGGCAGCCTGTTCCAGTGTCTCACCACTCTCACAGTAAAGAACTTCCTTATATCTCACCTGAACTTCCCCTGTTAAGTTTAAACCCATTACCCCTTGTCCTATTGCTACAGTCCCTGATGAAGAGTTCCTTAATCAAAAACCAACTTTGATTTCTATTGTTCAGGAAAATCCTAGCCACATTTATCTAAGTAGAAAACAATCTGTTTTACCTATACTGGGTAAAACTACTGCTGTAAGTAGTACTATAACTATTTTAATCCACATATTATCCCTTCCACTGTAGAAAAGACTTAAGGGATTTTGTCCATTTATAAAGTAATTTGATAGCTAATTGTAGTTTGGAGTTTTTTAGTTCACTACTAAACTACTGTTAAATACTTAAAAAACAATCATTATTTTGAAAATTCAAGATTATATATTACATTTCTTTTAGAAAAACATTTTATAAGTATTTGTAAAATGTAAAAAGGACACTATCTCAAATGTGTTGTGATAAATGTCCTTTTTTCTTTGCTACCCTCAGTCACTGCAAGGGAGCAAGTAACAGACCTTTTTACAATTATTCAGTAGAAAAAATGAGCTTTCTACAGTGATGAATGTGTATTAATTTTCCCTGACTATGCATAAGCCAATATAAGCAAATGAAGAAAGCAATATTTTTTCTTCTGAATAATTTAATCTTTAATATTAGTAGAAATTTTTAGTGAGATAATTTTAACATGCAGGGAGTTGTGAACTGTTCACAGTAACACCTGCCATTGGAATCGCCCATGCCAATGGAAGGGAAAAGTATTAACAGATAAGGCAATGTAACAAAGTGTGAAGCAATACTTCACTGTTTATCCTTCACCACTGATGAAAGCTTCTTAAACAGTGATCTCACTGGTAGAATTTTGCTTGTTGCTTAGCTGAGAAAGCAGTACAATAGAAAACTGGCAGAAGAGAAAAGTGAAGTATTCTGTGTTTCTGACCATCATAGAGTTAATTTTCAAAACAGAATGGACACTCAATAACCTAACTGCTTTTATTTAAACACTAAGTCAAGTGGGAAAGAAAGATACAGTTGGAGAAAGGAACACAAATTGAATTCAGTAGTACTCCACCACTTAGCCATTAACTCTGTGCTGTTACCAGTTTTGCTATTGGTAGAGGCTTAAGGAAAAGAATAAAACATGAGTTATTTTCTTGACTGTATGAGGACTGGCATGTCTACTGCACTTCTAAAAATAAAGATAAAACAACTTTGGATTTAAGCTTAAAACATAGGATTAAGACATGAAAGCTAAGGCATTACAGTAAAATAGTAAAATGTTAGATTAAGACATCAAGCCACATCAAGCCACCCTAAAATTTCAAGGATACGTGATAGGCAGGATTGAGCTGCAGACTGAGTCAGAGTAGGAATTATAGACGTCATTTCTTGCAGTGTTTTCCCTTGAGATTAAATTATGAAGAGATAGCTTAATGTCTTTGTGCATTCTGTGACAAGAAAGAAAAATATTAAGATGGGATAATTGTTCTTTAAAATAACATTTACATTTCATGAGGGACACTTCTGTGTTTAACTTCTGTTTCATTCCAAGCTATGCTGGTAGTTCATTTCAGAAAGAATGCACACAGATCAAAAGAAGCATTTGTAGACCTGAATTTATAGCACTTATAACAATGTGCCTCATGATATTGTGAAAACTGACTATACTTATTAAATATTATTGCAATACTGCATTTCACCTCAGCCCATATTTTTTGTCCCTGAGGTATTTGTTGAAAATTATGTCACAGCATATAACAGCCTGCACCCATTGAATCAAGGATAAGCCCCCTAGTTTCTCTCCCTCGTTTCAAACTTTTTTGTTTACACTGTAAAAACCTAAACAAAGATTTGAAAACAGTATAAACAGTGAGTCCTCCAGAGAAATATGAGCTTAGTAGTATGCCAGCATTGTGTACAAATGTCATTGTGAATCTGAGGTTTCACATTGCTTTTTAAATAGCTAATCCCACGTGTGTCCACATGTGTGTACCCAGGAATTCAGTCTTCGATAAGATCCTAATCTCTTTTTCCAGTTCATGATGAGACCCTCAAATTGCATAAGTCTACACACTGAGCTATCTTCGTGAACTCTTGTTGCCTTGAATCTTGATTCTGACATCATACCCCAGTTTATTCCCTGGCAGATGCTTATTCCTTACTTTAAAAATACAACCAAAGGCAAGCAGTTTTGTCTCCATTTACTTGTGACTGGAGCATCCAGTTCATCTGATCATTTGATCAGGATCAGTTCATCTCATCCTGATATGCCCTCTGTTTTCCATCATGTTATGCTTTCTCAGGATTCCATAATGGCCAGATTATAGTCTGCTTTGGGGTGACGCTTTATTTCAGCCAGGGGGGTGTTCAAATTTATAGAAATAAAATCAAGGGTTGTTAAGCCAGAGAAAGATAGTGCAGATGTGCAACATTGCTTAGGACTCTACGTATTAGGAGACCTGAGTCCTAGTCCTTCCTCTGAATGTTGTTTACAAGCACAAGATAAAAGGAAAACCTGCTAGCAGAAGACGAAATTCATCTGTTATCTCAAATTACTGAACCACTGAAGGAATTAAGAGTTGTGCATGTACATATTTCTACTTCTGAAATTTGCAAATACCGTTATCAAAAATATACATCATTCACATCCCCCACCCTCGCGAGGCAAAACACTGTTAAAAGTAAAGTGCATGTGCAGCATTTTAGATGGTAGTGAAATCTCTTTTCCACTACCACCTAAATACTACACATGCAATGTTGTCACATAATTGTGATTTAAATCTGTTTTTCCTTTTAGCTTGGCTTTTAATAAGAATTTAAGATTTAGTGGCACGCATGCTATTAAAATACAAAAAATGGTATGGAGAGAGATAAAGACTCTCATTACTGTGAGCATGCAGATGTTTTCTGTTTATATTACAGTGTAAGCTGCCATCAGACACTCCTAATTATACCTTGTACACTGGCATTCCTGCAATGCTAGCCATTAACCTTCAACTGAATCACCAGTTTTTGCATAAGGTGCATTGTCATTGCAGTGCTCTATCTTTATTTGAAAGTACTCATACGTACAACAAGAAAGGTCTTTTTGAATGTGGTATACAAAACTTTGTCCTCAAAAAGAAAACAACAACAAAGAAATACCATCTTAAAATAAGCATAATGTGTCTAGCTATTTGCAAGTAGAAACAAACCAAACCCAAATAAAACAAACCAAAGAAAGATTATAATTGTCTAAAAATCTTTTATTATTACTGGTGCCACAACAATAAAGAGACATTCAAGAACGCATTTTATCAAAATGGAGAGAAATACAAAGGAACTTGCAGGAACAATTTAGCTATTTCAAAGGATGGGTAATTATAATGTACAATTAAGATCAAGGTTAAGCTTGACAAAAGGAAAGAGAAAACTCTATTCCTGGTGCAAGTACCATTGGTTTGGCTAATTGTTAAGATTCACATTTTCTCCTTCTTGACTGAAAACCAAATTGGCATTTAGGCAGAGAATTTTCTTATTTAAGAATGCAAGCATTTTTGAACATGCTTTGTTTTTATTCATTTACATCTTCATATCTCAATTTTATTTAAGAACTGAGTGTAAGATTGAATGCATCCTCAGCATTTTTGCAGGTGGCACTAAGCTGAGTGGTGCAGTAGATTCACTGGAGGGAAGGGATGCCATCCAGAGGGACCTTGACAGGCTTGAGGACGCATGCAAACCTCATGTAGTACAACAAGGACAAGTGCAAAGTCCTGCACCTGGATCAAAGCAAACCTCAATATCAGTACAGACTGGGACATAAGTGAACTGAGAGCAATCCTGAAGAGAAGGACTTGGGGTACTGGTGGGTGAAAAACTGGATATGAACCAGGGATGTGCAGTTGCAGCCCAGAAATCCCATCCTATCTTGGGTTGCGTGAAAAGAAGCATGTAACACACAACTTATCAAACTTCTGTACAGCACACACAGAGAAAAAATGCACACAAACTTCTGGATGAGAAACTTTGAGCTATGGAAATTATCAACAAGAAGTCCTAAATGTGAACAAGTGGCAACAGGACTCCAAATCAGTGTTGAGTGTAATATCAAAATCAAAAATAGCGAGTTAGGAAATAGCTACAAAGTAGCAAGATTTCTGCGACGAAACTTTTCCTTAGTTTATCCTCAGTCTTCCACCCAGGGATGAAAATTTTTCTCTTTTGCTGAGCCTGGTTTCCCTTCTCACCCCAGACCTCTGTTTTAAGAAAAATTCCTGTTTTCCTCTCTACCATTGCTCAGAACTAATAATCAAGAGACTACTCACTTCTCCACAGTAAGGCTCATGTCTGATGCATCTGCAGCAATTCCATGAACACCAGCTTCTAAGGCTGCAGGGGTTTTAAAAGAACAAAAGCCAATGCATTGTAGGTCCATGTGAGACATAGCATGGGCAGGAGTCTTCACTGATTACATTCTTGCTGTAAAAGTTTCTGTGAACTAGGTCAAACTAATGCACAAGATGAAAGTGGAAAGGTATTCTGGACATCCTTTTTTGCCTGTATTGTTGAAAAATTGGCCATGATGGATAAAATGCTGGTCTCAGGAACATACTGTGACCTCAAGTCAGTACTGAGTTCCATGCTAACTTTGAAAACATGCTGCCAGATGTTTCTAACCAGAAGACTAGTTTTGTTTACAATTATTGATTTTTATGATGTGTAATTATTTTGACAATTTAAGAGCTATTTTGAGGTGACCAAAGCTATTTTGCTGTTAACAGGATTGGGCACAAATGTAGATGCTGGAGTCAACATTTTTGTTTCTGCATGAAAAAAATTGCACATACAGGGCAACCTTGTTTGAAAAGCACATTGAAGTCTGTATACAATGTATTCATATATATAGTCCTGTGAAGTCTGTACAATCTGTTTAGTAATACACACCAGGGCTGGCTTCCTGTCTCAAAAAGGACTGAGTCAAAACATGTAACTGATGATATACTCGTATCAGACATCTTGCTTTTAAGAAACAAAAATATATGATAAATATTAGGCTGAGTCTTTATTATGTTTTGCTACTTTATATAAGTAGAAATAAGGCTTATGTTAGTTAATGAACTGGTACAGATATCTTAAGCCCACATCTCCATCTGTCTTTGACTAGTGGGTTGTTCACAGGAGAATTAGATGCTTGAAAGAAAAGGTAGCTGGAAAAGGAAACTTCAGACTAATTGTAATTTTCTTTATCGTGGTTTTCCTTCCTGGGTAGGCAAAGGTTACATTTGATCAACATTAATATTTCCAGTACCAATATTTACAGCTTTGACTTCAAAATTCAGAAATTTTGAAGAACAAATCCCATGTGTTTGAAAGAATTCTTACCAGTCAAATGATCCTGGCTCCCTTGCCGAATCCAAATTCTGCTGCTCTCCTTTAAATGAAGACCTAATTCTTGATGAATAAACCTTGTTTTGCTGAAGTCTAGTGCTAAAAATAGTGATTGCAAAGTTGGAAAACAGACAGGAACCTTTAAGTTAATTGCAATGTACTGAAGTTTGGAAACTAATCTTCTGATGCCAAGACATTCACTAGCACATTCTAAAAAAGCATTGTGAGGAAGACAGAACAACTATCTAAAAAGTAATACTGAAAGAAGACAAAGATATACAGCACTGGTCAGTTTCCTCCCTATTTCTATGTATAATGCAGACAAACATTGATATTGGAGCGGTGATGCTGTCGGCAAGTTTTCAATAGAAGTACTTTTTAATAATTTCTGTAAAATCTAACTAAAGCTCCCTTGCATAACCCTGGCTTTTCTTGCACTTTCAAGTCTTATTTTTTCAAGGCTTTAAATTTTGATTCAGCAAAACATGGCTGTGTACAATAATTTACTTCTAAGAACTCCCAAAGCTTTAAAGTGAGTCCATGACGTAAACAGTAAAATTAGCTTCAAACAAGCTGAACTTACTGCCCACATTTCGTGTGTCCATGATCTGTGCACACTGTCTGCTGAATGGCCAAAGAAACTATAATTGCTAAGAAAAAAACCCCCAAACAACAGAAAAGCTTTATAGAGTGAAAAGAGTTATCACACTTTTCCAGTATAAAAGTATACTACAGACCACAAATGATCTTACGGATATACATTCTATATGTCTCAGTATTTATCTGCCAGGAATTGAAAAACCTATCATTCTTCAGACTTAATTAAGCATGTTCAAGGGCAAATGAATCTGCATGAATGTAAACTTTAACATTTTCTTCAATAACTCAGTAAAACCTAAGCTGAAGGGCATATAATAAGAATTAATTGAAGTAATTCTTTGCAAATGCTTTACTGAGAGGGTCTTTTGAAAATTACAGAGTTTGCAGTAATTTATTCCTGGGAAGAAAATTAAATATTTTTTCTAGGAAAGTTCCCATTAATTTTAGTAGTCTGAAAATTTTACCATTATTATATTAATGTTTTTCCCTCTGGATTCTTGATTTTTCTCCTTAGTACTGAATAAACTGATCAGATTTTCTTGAATCACAAAAGAGATTCTCAGCACAGAAAAAAATCCTAAGTTAAATATTTACTACCAGTGTTGCAAAGTCAGAAGTTATACTCCCAAACTAAAACATTTCTACCCTTTGTATTCTAATTGCCAGAATCCCATGTCCTAGCTACCTTTTCCTTTATAATCTTCATCATAAAATGGTTTTTCTTGTGCCCAGCTGACTGACAACTGGATCAGCTTCTCACTCTTGTAGATTTCTTGATGTAATCTCATCTTTCCATTACTGCACTTCCTTTTGCCTGTCTTCTTTCCTCTTCCTTCCCCATTTATTGCTACATTTGCATTTACTTCAGGCAATTTCTTTAACCATATTGCCCATGTTAAAAACAAAGTAAGGTACATTGTGAGAGGTAAACTTTCTGTTTTTCCTTTACTCACACCATTTACTCACAGAAGTTGAGCTGTAGTTGATTGATGCATCCTGTTTGGTCCTTGACTGAAATATGCATGTGAGGGTAAGGTGTGTAGTGCCGACCCCTTTCTTAAAATCTAAATATTTTTTTGTCATGAAATGCAAAATATATATTTTTTCTCAAAGGATTAAATCATGTCAAATTTGGGTGCAGATTATACATATGAGAGACACAGTAACATCATTGGTGGTACTCCACCGTGAAATATTAACCATGTGTTCCAAAGCCTGTTGAAGTTAATATTTGTCAAAGATGAGATCAACAGAATTGTAAATAATAGAAACTAGTTTATTTTTCAGTAGCCTTGCTTTTGGTTATACTGGAAAAGGAAAGTTATTGGGGGATCCCATTAAAAGATCATCTTGAGACAGCTTCATTCTAAAATATTAAAATATGATCAACTCACAAGAAATTGATAAAAGGGTAGAAGAAGTTGCTGAAACAATGAAAAGAAGTCTGCTCTGCTAACACCAGTGTGAGGTCCCCATCAGTAATTTTCTTTTCCAGTTCTTGAAATATTGTTAGAAATCAAACAAGGAGAAATCACCTCCTTTCTAGCACTGGTTGGGAATTCAGGGAACCAAGCAAGGCTTGCTTACCTTGGTATCAAATGCATTTGCCTCTAGGTCTATTTTTACTAAACTGCCAGTTTACTTTCTGATAATTGGAAAGTAGAAATCCTGTAATACAGTGAATGCAGGAGGGTTTTTTTTGTTTTACATTTATTTAAAAGAATGTATGAAATTACGAGGCCAAATAAGGGAATAGCCATCTTAATTTAGAAAAAGTGGATATTTTTTTAATTTAGACACATAACAGTTTGCTCACATTGATAGAAACAACTTGCTGGACACCTACTGCTGATTGTCTGTGAGAAGACTGAGAGACAACAAAATGCTCTATTAAAGGGGGATCCACTCTCTTAATTTTTGCTGCAAGAAGAGAGTAAGTCTTTAGCAAACTTCTGTAAGTCAAATTTTCAATTATCATTCCATAAAAGTTAAATTTATTGCTTTTTGAGCTAGTAAGGGATTTTTGTGCTCTGAGTTTGGACACTATAACAGAATACTTGTTTAAAAAATACCCTGAACAACTTGACACTTGATATGTTACCTCAGAGCTATATATTGATTAAATAAGGTCTCACTAACTGGAAATTGAAGTGCTTCATCAAAGAAGGACGGTACCAACGAGTGAGCTCAATAGACCCACCTGCGCACTAATGATAATAAAGTAGAGTTACACGTAGCCATTTTGATCAGATTACTGATCTACTCCCTAAAAATCTCACCAAGTTGCAGGAATCAGACTTTCATTACAGGGAATAAAGGTTTTCCAGATATTATATAACTTAAACTACAGCGAACATAATCACAGAGCAGTCCTGCCAACACAGTGTAACTCAATTTAAAAAGACAATGTTGCAATGGACTTTTATGTGGACTTTATAAACAGTGGAAAAGTTTCACCTGATGCTACTAAAATAAGAGCTAAAATGTAGCCTCTTACTAGGCAGTCACGCTTTCATTTCTTCATTCAACAGAACATGTATTTCTTAGAGATAATATATCCTCATCATATAGGAATAATTGCAAATTAGACTGGAAAGATAGAACATGCCAAGAACACGAAGGAAGATTGTTGGATGTAAAAAAAAAAATTAACAGTTTCAGCCTTTAGGCTAGAGAGTTGCATGCAGCTAAACAAGAAAATACTCACTTCTGCGCAACCAGAACATGCTAGAGGTCTGATTCTGCCTCCTATTACATTACAGCAACTTGGGAGCAGCTCTGTTAGCTTAATAGTAATATGTTGCAGTAAGTAAGCTTAAGAAGCTATTTGTATGACTTGCACCTATTCAGTAATCATAAGGAAGCAAAACAAACTGAAATTATTACACCATCATTTGTGCTTTATCCCTCAGTAAAAAAAATCCAAACTAGAGACACAGCTAAACCAGACTGCTTTAGTTGCCATTTTATTTCTATCAATTGAAGGAATTTAACATTTTCTAAATAATGACAAAGAATTTGAAAATGAAGCACTCAATTCAAAGAAAGTGTTTTAAGGTATCCTCTTCAATGCTTACATGACAAGGGAGCATGGTAGTTGTCTTAAAACTTCTCTTAAATTGGTTTTAAAGTAAAAAATGGTATTATATGAACGAACAAATTGAAAAGGGCTGCTTTAGCATTTTTTGAACCTTAGACCCTGTGAAACCATAAAATCCCCTCAGCTATATACAGGTTTTATGCACAGAGGCAATGGAATATTTTTGTATTATAGCTGAGGCTGGCAACTAGAAATGCTTCTGAGGTATTATTGAAAGTGACATTATCTTTTTTGATTGTGGTGTAAACATACAAATTAGAAACAATATTAGCTTAACACATACCTCATAACTATTTCCAGTAAATAAACATTGAGTCAGAAATGCTCTATGGACATACCCAAGCCATATTTTGTAGAAGCAATTCTATCTAAGCAATCGTGGAAGTCTCACAATGTAAATAAAAATAATTTTACTAAGAGAAAACGAAATTCCTGCTAAGGATGTGGCATTAGTGTCTGCTGAGCAGTTTGTAAAATGAGAACTGACATCACTGAATTTGAAATACTGCGCCCCCTTGTGGAAGACTTGCCTCAAACTCATCTGTTTCTGAAACGTTCTACAAGAATAGAAATTTTCTGCTGTATGTTTGAAATATTATAAAACCATCAAGATCATATCATCATTCATAACTGACTGCAGATGGATTGCTTTTATTTAAGAGCCAGACAGGTATCATTTGGAGAAAATTATTACCAGATTTTTACACGCTTATCTGTATCCTGGTAAGTAGACTGTTTTTAAACATCAAATAGCATGACAAAGAATCAGAATGAAAATAACACTATAAAAGTGTTTTCTTTAACTAAACTGCTCCTTCCTTTTTTAGCACTGAAATAATAGATTATATTTACTTATTCTTATGAGGCAATATACTTTATAAGTCTGAAAAAAACCCCAAACTAATTGCTGAACCCAAACACTAACAATAAAGAAGATCCAGTGTTTCTAGAAGATTCAAGCTCTTACTAAATTGGGAAAGCTGTGAAATTTATATCAAAGTTGTGTTTGTCTTTTACAGGTCTGCAGTGTTTCATATGACTTAAAAAAAAAAAATCAGGTATAGCTAAGGATTACAAGTACAAACTAACATGAGAAGCTTAAATGTGGTATACTTTTGCAAAATACATAATACTATTTAAATAGATTTTGACAGCCATGTCTTCACTGCACTCAGTTATACATCTCCAGCTTTGTACAGAGTACAAAATCATTCAGCAGGATGAAGAAACTGCCATAGGGAAAAAAAAAATTAAACTTCTGATAACACAAAACTAGGAGGAGTGGCTGATATGTCAGTGGGTCATGCTGCCATCCAGAGACATCTCAACAGGCTAGAGAAATGGGCCAAGAGGAAACTCATGAAGTTCAACAATCAGAAGCCTGAAACCATGTAACTGGGAAGAACAATCCCAGGCACAGGGACATGCTGGGGACCACTCAGCTGGAAAGCAGCTTGTCAGAAAAGGACCTGGGATCCTGGCGGACACCTGGTGGACACCAGGCTAACCATGAGCCAGTAGTGCACTGTTGCAGGAAAAGAAGGTTGATGGTATCCTGGGCTGCATTAGGAGGAGCATTGCCAGCAGGTTGAGGGAGGTGATCCTTCTGCTCTACTCAGCATTAGTGAGGCCACATCTGGAGTTCTGAGTCCTCTTTTGGGTTCTCCAGTGCAAGATGCACATACCAGAGAGTACAACAAAGAGCTATGAAGATGACAAAGACACCAAAGCATGCTTCCTATGAAAAAGACAGACAGCTGGAACTGTTCAGACTGGAGAAAAGGAGGCTTCAGGGAAGGTATATTATTAATATGCATAAATTCTTGAAGTGAAAAGAGAAGGGAGCTAGGCTGTTTACATTGGTGCCCACTGGTACGACTAGGGTAAATGAGCACAAATAGAAATACAGGAGGTTCCCTCTGAACACCAGAAAACAATTTTTTACCATGAGGTTGACCAAACCCTGGCATAAATGTCCAGGGAATTTGTGGAGTTTCCCTCCATGAAGATATTTAAAACCGTCTGGACATGATCCTGGTCAGCTGGTCCCAGGGAACCTTGCAGGAACAGGATTATTGGACTGAATGACTTCTTAAGGTCCTTTCCAACCTCCACCATTCTGCGATTGGGCGTTTTTTACCTGGACTTCAATAAAGCCTTTGATACCATTCCTTACAGCATTCTCCTGGAAAAACTGGCTGCTTATGTCTTGGACAGATGTACTTTTTACTGGGTAAAATTCTGGCTGAGTCCAAAGAGTGTGCGCTGGTGCATGGAGTTAAATCCAGTTGGTGGCCTGTCACAAGTGATGTTCTCCAGGGCTCCTTATTGGATTCAACTCTTTTTAATATCTTCAGCGATGATCTGGATGAGGGGATCAAGTGCACCCTTAGTAAGTAAGGAAAGACACCTGGTATTTGAAAAGTCTACTTTTTTTGAGTTTAGAATACAGGGATGCTTTTCAGAAATAGGATGATGTCCTTAAAAACAGAGCCTGAAAGACCCCAGAAGACTACTAAAAGATTTAACTGGCCATGAGGTTCCAGTGAACAGAAGAAGCGAAAGTCAATGAAAATCAGCCAACAAGGAGAGATGCAACTGCTCTTAAAATGGTGCTATTTCTGTGAATGCTGCTATTATCACCTAAATCTGACATATTACAGGGCTGAAAACCCCAAAACATGCCCCCCTCAGAAACCCCAACAAACAGACAAACAAAAACCTCAGAAAGAATTTCACTGCCATAGGAAAAATATACCAAACACTCACTGCGCTGGTTACAGACACAAACAATTTTATTTAATCTGTGACTGACCAAATGTAAGCCTTTGTCTGCTAGAGTGCTTTGGTTCAATAAAGTGTATTGAATGCATAGACTTGCTATATTCTTGTAGGCACTGCAATCCTAATACCTTTAATTTTGTCATAGGATTGTTAAGGTTCATGAAAAAAAGTTGCATTATTTACATTTTACAGTCTGCTTATCCCACCTTTCCTACTCAATTTAAAAATTGGGCAGAAAAGAATGAATTTTGCTTCCCCTTGGTTAACAAGAATGAGGAGCTCAGTTCAGCATTATCCTAACGTAGGGTGTTGCATGCAAATGCAAAGCAGATAACAATGTAGTCATAGCTGCTTGATTAATGAATCTTCGTTCTTTAAATACAGTTGGATTTTGCTTATGATCTTTGATTATGAAGAAGGTGTTAATGACTTCAACATTTTTTCCGCACTTCATTAAAAATTTTTAATCTCTGCCACTCTGCCTGTCTTACTCCTTAGACCGTCATTATCACCATGTTGAATACAGCATCAACAATGCATGCAACCAAGTGCATGCCTATTACAAAAATCTAGCTTCTTTTCTCTTCTTCAGCAGGATGTGCCTTTGTTATAAACAGCTTTCAGTGTAACATGGGATAAAGCTGCCATAAAAAGAAAGTTAAACGTTGATTATATTATTTCCTGCAACACTCCTTAAAAGGAAAGTTATCGAAAAGGGGAGAGTCAGACTCTTTTCACAAATGTTTAGTGGCAAGATTGGACTAGATATTAGAAAAAAACCCCAAACCATGAAGATGCTGAAACAGGCTGGTGAATTTCCATCTCTGGAGATATTTAGAACTCAGCTGGATAAAGTTGTGAGGTTGTTCAAAACCTGCAACAATAAATACAGGTTATCTGGAGTGTTTGTGAAGACTCCATTCTTTGGTATATCTAAATCCTGACTAGACAAAGCCCTGGACAATGGAATGAAGTTTATTTTGCTTTGTGCAGGGAGGCTGGTCTAGATGAACTCCAGATGCCCCTTCCAACATCAACTATTCTGTGATATGCTGAAAACACAAATAGTGATATTTTAGTTGTTGTTGTTCTAAAATTTTATTCTTTTCCTGCTTCTTTTTCACTCCAGGTTGACGTGAAGGTGCCTGTCTTAGGCAGAAAAACACACCCAGAGATTAATTTCAGAATGATCCAAATTACTGCTTGTCCAGAAGTGAAAGGCTTCATAATATTTTTCTATTAACTTTTCACTGACCTTCTTTTAGTGGTTTAGATCACATTTGAATTAGAAGTAGTATCCGAAAAATGAGATAAAAGCATTTGTGTCAGAAAATAAAATCAGTATTAATGTTCTTTGAAAGCTTTCTCTTTTTTGGAAAACATGTTTGTTCAATGTTGCCTAAATCCATAGAGTTTAGGCACTCTTCAGATTGTTAGGGTTTTTTTTGTGTGCGTGTTTGTGGCTTTTGTTTGTTTGGTTTTTTGTTTGTTTTGGGTTTTTATGTCTTTTCTGTTTTGTTTTGTTTCAGAAAAACATATTGTATACCTTAAAAACTGAAAGTTTAAGTTATAAAAAGAGAGCTCAGCATTTAGTGACACTATTTCTAAAGGTTGAGATGATAACTATATTCTTGCAAACCAACTTCTTATGATTTTGGCATGCTGCTGTATCATAAAGTAATGGTCTTTTGCAGCAAGAGACTTGAAGATAGCCTCGTGGAGGCTGACATGATTAAGACACTGATAATAATGTGCATTCAGGACCTGAATCGTTGTCTTTCTGTTCTGCCAATGTATTAAAATTTCCATTGACATTTGTGTTTTAGTGATTTTCATCACATAGCATACATTATAAATAATTGGAAAGAATTTAGTAAAGCAGAATGCTTCCAGTATATAATAATATAGTTGGCAGTGTTGGGTCAAGCAATTAGTAATACATAACCCTGGCTAGGTATGAAAAGATGCATTAAAGTAATAGAAAAAGTAAGATAAATGCATCTGATATTAAAACGGTTCATTTAGTGAACAATTTATAAAATATTATAGTGGTTGTAATCTGAGGACATTGAACCATCAATTGATAGCAAGGGTCAAATTTAACTATTTCCTTCAACTGGCAGAGTCAGATTTCAACTTAAATAACTTGCACGTCATCATACCAAATGGTAGAAAACTAAAACTGGCGTTTTGAGCCAGACCCAAAAGGAGATCTGGAAAACAGAATATAGTTAATATTTGGATGTGTAATTTATTAATATGAGGTATCTCCAAAATGCTTAAACCTGTTAAGACACCTAGTTATACTGGTATTTGGAGACACAATCGAAAATTTTCTAAGGAAATACATAGCAGCAGACCATAACAGTTTCTTTAAACCTCTCCACAGCATCCCTCTAGGTAAAATTCTCCAGAGTAAAGAACTGTGCATTTTTTGTAAACATATGTGTTTAGATGCTAAACTTATGTCCTCTGGATTAAAAAAAAAAAAAAAAATCAATTCTACTTTTTCAGTCTGTGTATTCTGAATATTTCTGCCAAAGACAATGGGCTAAAGCAAGAAGGGCCATAAACAATAGCCTCATTATTTCTGGATATGATGTTTGTATTATATTACACTGACTTTTGGTAGGGTCTTTCAGTAGGCCAATACCAATTAGTTTTAAGATATAGGACCCTGCACTAGTCTAACATTTGAAAACTCTTCAAAACTGCTTGGGCAGCTGGTAAATAATCATGCCACAGAATACATAAACTCCCTTTTTGCATGTCTGCAATATTTTCTGTTTAGGAATTCAATTTTAATTCAGAAGAGGGTATCTTCCTGAAGTTAAATAGAAGTAAATATACAATCCTTTTTTTTTTTTTTTTTTTTTTGCATAGTGGTCTTAGTTTAGCTTAATTTTAACTTCTAGCCTATCCATAAGGTGCAAAACTGAAGCAACCCGAGTGTGAGCTCCACAAATTTTGTGCCTCCTACAATACAGCTTTCCATTACGTTTTTATTATTGCACGTAACAATTTATTTCCAAAGCACTGAACAGAGAGAAAAGGCACAGCTTTGCACATTTTATAGCTCACTATTCACCAAGAGGCCCCAGGGATCAAAAAAGCAGCCCACAGTTGTCTAAGTCTAAGAATAAAGATGGTTATACCTCTCTCTGACCACAGATATCAAATCAAGATTTAGTGCTAGTTGTTTCTACAAGAAGGTGAATTTCTGTTTGGTACAGCAAGATCATTTCAAGTTTGGAGCGTATTTTCAAAACATCTCCAGGTTCAGAGGCCAGAAAACTTCAGAAAAAAAGGTTTTATTTCTGAAAAGCAGGTGTTCATATTAGTTCCAGCATAAAACAGCACACAAAAGTCTACACATGCAAACTTGCATGAATTCAAACACCAGCCCGTTTGGGAACAATGAGAGACAAAATGCCCTCTGATGTTCTATTCATTAGATCAATTGGTAAGTAGAAGATAGATTTAAAAGGAAAATATATGCAAGTAATAACGCTTCAAAGAGAGAGTAAGAAAGGTAATTGTTCAATATTTTATGTGCTGTCTGATTTTTTTTTTAAGAGTAGAATTCAAAAGAAAAATAATAATGTTAAAGTACATTTTCTGGGGGCAAAAGCAAAATCTCTTTTGTGCAGATAATTTTACATAACAATGGTCATGATATAGATAGAAGCAGAAGGCTCTGTTTGGTGCAGTCAAATGTTGGTTAAAACATGAAGCAAGAATAAAAACAGAATGTCAGCAAAAAAGACAGGCAGAGTTTTAAATGAAAAAAGATTTTTGAAATACATTCATCCATTTATACAGTGATCTAAATGAGTATTGTTGAATTTTCATTAGTTTATAGAACCCTTAGGCCATATGAATAGTGTTAAAAATCCAGTAACAGACTTCAGAGCAGTTTTTCTGCTTATATCATTAATGCCACATCTAATTTATGTAATTAAAGCTTTTTCAAATTTTCCGTATTTTGAAGTCAAACTTGCATGCTCCCGTACTTACAGCAGGCTCAATGAAGTGTATTTTTAAGGAGTTAGATAGTTTTGATCTACAATCTCCAGCACTCTCTCAGGTTGCCACTTTCAACAAGCTAACCCTTTCAGTCTGGGATCTTATCGCCTTGCTACATACTGTTCTGGCTAGGTAACTTCAAGCCCTTCTTGCAAGAGAACTGAGCACATACTCTGCAAGGATTATTATATTATCTCTGTCTTAGTTCACTGTTTCACATCTACTGCTGTAACATTTCACTGTGCTGTAGAAAGGGTCTGTTCTTATTCCCATGAGAAATCCATCAAATGCAGGCTTACTTTTCATATTTCACATTATTTAAATCTGAAAACCCTTTCCACCAGCATTGGTCTCAAAGGACTATTTACTTGAAAATATTGCTAAGGTGTTAAATCCTCCTTATGAGTTTCATGACAAATATATGTATTTAGGAACAATCCAGTCATGCAGTAGTTCTTTATAAAAGGCTGGAAGTAGCCTGTAAGACTGAACAGTAGCAGCTTACATTTTCCATAGGGTTGATCTTCCGGGAAAAAAGGAGAGGTAAACCAAGTTAAAGGCCAATAAGAACTGAATTATTTAAACTTTTTCATAAGCTTTATCAGAGAAGTAATTAAAAATAATGTTAATAAACAAAAGACTATTTGCATCTTTTAAAAAGACGATAAACATCCATGGAACTATAACTCCAGTTTCTTCCTAGTTTTGTACCCCTTCTCTTTTCAAACTGAATCTTTCAGATGTTATTTCCAGCATGACATTTGTAAGAACTGGGCTTCTGTCTCAGTGAATTTCTAGGTTTATCAATCAAAGTGATTCTGAATATGCTTTGTAAGGTAAAATCCGGGATATACATAAAAAAGAAATAATTCCTTTCAGCACAAGTTTGGTTTGAAAAATTTATATTTGTTTGCTTCCCTGTCTTCAGTCTCCTATAACAACCTGTAGCCTGGTGGTGAAAATACAGGGCTGAATTTTGCGAATCAACTTATTTACATGAGATTAAGCTGGTTTTCTATACATGAGCATTGACAAGTTTTGGTAACTTGCTGTTGTGGAAAATTCGCTTTCGTACCTTTATAATTCTCAGTCAAGTGGATACAGCAAAATCACTGAAAAAGAATTCTGATAACTTATAATTACAGTATTAATAACTCCCATTAATATATGAATAACAATTTAGGACAGTTGAACCCTCTTTGAGGAACAACATCTTGCTGAATATCCCAGAATAAATCCATGATTATAAAAGTTCCCTAATATATTTTATCCTGAATTCAAATGCCAATTACCAGAGGCTAAGTTCAGATACCAAGCACATAAGTAAGAGCTGGACTTCAGTGACACAATTTTGTGGAATCAGATGATACTATACAGGGAAAAGTTTGCATTTAGAATTAAATTGATTTGACACTTTGATCTTATCATGGCATTTGTATTTCAGAGCTGTGATTCAGTCATTTTAGATTGATCTTTTATACACATATGTACACACATACCTACTGTATAAATATATATATGAACTTAATAGATGTATCAATCACTCTCTACATATACATACTTATGTGAATGTATCTCAATCCATGAATCATTTAGTTTAAAATTTTGAGATTAAGAAGTATGTAAAAATTTGTCACAATATGGGTAGCTCTGCCCACATTTTCACAGATGCCCTTGTCATCATCATCATCATCATCATCATCATGGCTTGGCTTCACGAACGAAGATTTAGGAAGGGTTTTACCCACGTTCACTACAAGCATGTTGATAGCTAAAAAGGCCAATGCAGGATAAGCAGATCTGGTTACAAACAGCACAGCGGAAGGTCTCCTTGGGTGGTGTTCTTTCTGTTTTGTCTTTTCTCCTCGAGACTGATTCTGTGTGTGTTCTCAAAGGAGACAGCAGCGTTATGCATGGCGTGTCTCCAAATCTCCCAATTGGAAGCCAAGGAGTACCACTGATGGTAGTCAATATGGCCAAGGCTGAGGCATTGTTTCAGGGAGTCTTTATATCTCCTCTTTGGGGCACTTCTTTTGTGGCAACCAGTGGTAAGTTCACCATAGAGCACAATCTTAGGGAGTCGGTGATCCTCCATCCTGAAGACATGCCCTGCCCAGCGCAGCTGCGTTTTCGGCAACATCGCCTCAATACTGGTGACCTCTGCCTGTTCGACAGGCTTGTAACAGGCTTAATACAAGTCAGTAACAGTAACACAAACCAATGAAGTTCATCAAACCAAAGTCAGGGCTGCTTTTTTTCTCAGAGCATTTGTAAAACTTTTTTTCTTATTATTCAACCAGCACCACACAGCATTCTGTCAGTCCTGTTATTGTATATAGCAGTGATTTGGAACAACTGCTTTGGAAAGACAATTGGAGTGCTTCTCTCAAAAAAATGATCTGGTGAAAGGTCTAAAGCTTGCTGGAATTTGTAATCTCCTATTGAATGTAATTACTATGAACTTCAGGAAGAATCACAGTCAATAAATCATATAAACTGAATTGCACATTCTTCTATAGAAGACAGACTAATTAAAAATGTAGGCACATGCAGGTCCCTATCAGAAAGAAATTATAATGAAACATTAGTTTTGCTTTTCACAAACTTTGTTCATTTAATATAAAGCCCATGATGCAACATCTCATGTTCCTGGAAAAGCAATTTCAAGAAGAAAGTTTATACATTTCTGATGTAAAATTCTGGATTTTGAGATAAACATGGTGGTGATGGGGAGGGATGCAACCAAAATGGAACCTTAAATGCTGACAGAATTAGCTTTGTTAGACACATCGGCATTATCTTGAAATAAAGTAAATGTCCATGTTTATTTCAAAAATATGCAAAACTCCCACAACTTCTTTAACTGAATTGTTGTTGGGTTTTCTAAACTCAGTACCATAGACAAAAAAAAGTTTAACCAACAAAAATATAATTTGTAATAATTTTGTGGCAAGGAAAATTAAGGGGCATCAGAGTCAAACCCTTTGGTAGGTAGCAATTATTTGATACAGTTGGAGTTATCTTTATGGGAAAATGCTGTTTATCATAATCAGGGACTGTCTTCATGGCTGCCAGTGAAGAATAATCATAGAAGAATTATGCTTTGCATTTTAAGATTACTGTTAACAGCCCTGAGAAGAACAAAGTGTGTCTGCTGTATTAATAATTTCATTACATTTAATCATAGATCCCTAGTGTCATGGATAAATACCCTCCAAAATGTACACTGTGAAGTACAATAATGCACTATAAAAAAATGCAATTGCAGCATTTACAAATGCATCTTTCTCAATCCCCTTAGAGGGTTGATTCGTACCAGGTGTCTTCATCATCTGTCTTATGATCTGCCAACTGTATGATTGATTGGAAATAGTGCTGTCTAGTTAAAGGCTAAAAAAGAAAAGGCAATATGGTTTGCTCAGTTTTTGAAGATCTCTTGGATGACCTTTTGCACCAAAACTTATTTTCATTAGGGGCTTAACAGGTGACATGCTACTCTTCCTGTTGCTTAACATACCTAAAAACTAATGAAAGGGTCTCCATTCTCGAACTTTTGGTATGCAAAAAGCAGTTTTTACTCCTGTCACTCAATGAAGCCTCTCTTCATAAATGCCATTTTGAGGAATTTGGCAAAGTGTGACTGTATTAAAGGGAAAGAGTTTATCTGAATTAAGATGCTTGTGATTGTGAAATAAACTAAAACCCAGATTTTAATCTAATTCACTAAGTGCAATAAAACCCCCAAGTACAATATTTACCCATATACACATTGTAGAATTAAAGCTGCTTGATAAACCAAATGCAGTTGTAATTTAAAACAGATTTCTGAGGGGTAACACAATAAAGTTAAGAAAAGTACCACATTAATAGCTACCTGAAATATTTTTCACTCAAAAGCTAAAATCTATAGATAGATACAATTTCCTTTCTATACCTCTTCAGTTGTAATTATAATTAATACAAAATTCAAAGGATTTTTATATATATTATGAATTTCTTATAAAAATGTACATCTATATACAAAATCTGTAACTACATTTTTTCCCTTTCTCCTTTCAGCTGACAACTTGAAAACCGAGAAGCTTAATCATTTGAATTTCTTTGTGGTGTACTTTTCGCATATAGAAGAACACAGAATTATTTCATTGTCTATGATTTAGACCACAAGAAAAAACAAAAGTCAAAGCCACCCTATTTGCAATAATGTGTGTTTTCCTTTCTGTTCCACAGCTCCTGAATATTATGTCATGGAATCTTAGATATGAAGCTCTGTATTTATTTATATATGAAAATGATGTGGTGCCAGGGGAGAAAGTAAGTGGTTTTCACTGACCTTCAGAAGCCATGAATAGACAGCAGAATCCTATAGTTGAATTACAGTCTAATCTGACTGAGAAGCAATACTGCTGCAAACACAAAAATATAATAGAACCAAATGTATACTTTTAAAAGCTGGTATTCTTTGTGCTTATGCCATACAGGCTCAAAGTAATACATCTCCGGTTGAAAATATGTGACTGTAACACCGCATAAAAGTTGCTCAATTGTTTCATCATTGTTTTAAATTATCTGGCAAATAAAGGTACATAAAAACACATTGCATGTGAGAAAATGCGGCTTGTAACAGAAGAATTTCCACTGTGTTATATATCACCAGTTCTATTCCTATAATACTGCGTTCAGGTTTTGTATGTTGGTTTGATAACTAGAAGATCAGTACGGGAGACATTTAAACAAACTCATTGAGGCTTGTTTTCACCAAATCTATTAATCTGAAAGTTGGATTGAAAATGTTGTCCCTTCTATGTAAATAGTGAGAAACACTGACTTTACATAAAATTTCGACAGACCTACTGATTTCTAGAGCATAAACCAAATAGGAGCATTGTAACACAGCATGGACAAGGATTTTCTTAGAAGATTGAGCTGGCTCATGACACCTGGCTGATTATGTCCTTTTTGAAGGCAGATATGCCAGAATCTAAACATTTATCATAGAACAGTTTCAGCTGAAAACAACTTTTCAAATCATTGAGTCCAACCCTCCCCTTTTCCACCATCCCTCACTCTCCTCTACTCCCACCTCGCCACTGGCAAGGACATAGAATGTATAAGGTTCCAGTTGGAAGGGACCACAGAGAGACTATGTTATAAATTGTAGTAGTCTCTAGACAAAAGGAACCCTGCACTGATTGTTCAAGAAAATGCCACAAGCTTATGACAATTTCTGCAAAGTTATACTTCATTTAAATTCTCTTTATAAAAGTCCATCATGGTTCTCACAGCAACTGGACCACTACTGTAAGGTGAAGAATTTAAAAAGAATTTTGCCCTGCCTCATCCTCTACAGAGGTAGTTTTGCACGTGCCATTTAATAAATCCTACGAGAAGTCTGATGGAGAGTTGTGCTTTTCCACAATCTCCTGATGTGTTTTACAGAGGGCTTTTAGATGAGTAAATGACTTTTTTCCTTTTTTTTTTTTTTTGCAGTAATTGTAATTTAATCAGGGTGACCCAGCTGGTCAACTTCAGGCTGATATTTGGCCTGATACTTCTTTTTAGGGGAAATTTCACTTCAACTTCCATTATAGTACACTTCCTAAATTCTTTAAGATTTAATTCTGTAATGAGCAGTATTATATAACTCAAAGGTAAAAAAATAAAAGTGCAAGTGGAAAACTATTTTGTACTTTGTATAATTATGAGTTATAAATAAAATAGAGACTGATTGGTCTGTAATTCTCTGGAATATGGTAAAGTAACTAAAAAAAGAACAAAGAAAAATTCTTTACTTCATAAAACTAAAATTTCTCCCTCTTGTCATAGTCAGTTCTTGAGATACATTTTTACTACTATCATTTTACAGTTAAAGTCAAATCTTTTGTACCTTGCAGCTCTAATAAAACACAGAGACTATAACTTGAAAAAATTTCAAAGTTCAGATTTTAATATAATTTATTGCAATTATATTTATTATAGTATGATATAATGTATAAAGATTTATAATTTATGGTTTAATAATTTTTGTCTTATTAAAGTAATGAATAGAATAATGTTTTTCCTAGATATTACTTTAGGGATACAATTATGTCCTTTTATTTTGCTTTATTAGAAACAATAGAAAATAGGTCACAGAGCAATTTGATCATGTAAATAAGGTAATGACTTTAGCAAGGCTGAATGAGAGAAGTGTGCACATTACTCTTGTTTATGTGTATATAAATAAGAAAATGATCAGAACATTGGCGATTACCATGTATGTATGTGTGTATATTTTAACCATTCCTATGTAAAGACTGTAAGTTTAGACTACTGATGTCAGTAGAATCACCACTTCTGTTTCTGTTGTCTGTTTCCAAGTAGTCTTTGAACTGAAGACATTGTCTTCTTTTGATTTTGTGTAGATCTTGTGATAGACATCACTGGAAACATCTTGCTGATTTGCATTGAGCTGGAGCCAATCCATCTCAAGAGGCTTAGCCTCAGTGTGCTTCATACTGTTTATTCATCCATTAAAGAAGTATGTGTACAACTCAAAAATCAAGAGAGCTTGCAATTAGTAATTAATGAAAAAAAAATCACTGAGGTTTTAGGTAGATTAAAAGTCTTCTAATGACAAGTCCATGAAATAGCACACTTGGATTAATCATTAATGAAAGATACATTTGTGTTATCAGTTTGCAGTAATGTGCTTGCATAGATAATTGAAACAATATTCACAAAAAACCCCCCACAAACAGCCCTAAACCCAAATGCCATAATTATTTAAACTATACATCTTTCATTTGTGAAACGTACAATAAAACCTCATAATTTGTGTTCTTTTGTGGAACGAAGATGAAATGCTGTGAACCTTTTTGAAAACAGTGGTATACAGTTGCTGAAATTTTCTGTTTGTTTCAGGAAGAACTATGTAAATGGGGCTAAGCACTCATTTTCAAAATTCAGATCTCTGGGTATGATCCAGGAAAGGCTTTTTAGTCTGAAAACTTGTGATCTCACACATATCGAAGGCATACTAACCTATTTAGCAGGATTACCCTGTTTCGTAAGGTCATTTTCAATGTTTAAAGGAGCGTTTTCAGCCTTCTTTACTTAGCCCTATATAGAAGACAATATTTGTATTCCTTGCATGTTGCAAAATACTTTGTGGACAAATGATCTGGTCTGCATTGATTACCTTCATTCTAAGAGATGGTATGAAAGAAAGGGAAGGGAAGGGAAGGGAAGGGAAGGGAAGGGAAGGGAAGGGAAGGGAAGGGAAGGGAAGGGAAGGGAA
>WYDI02034094.1:1741-21155 GCA_009867235.2 Psittacus erithacus | reverse complement strand
AGCTCCCGTGGTGCTGCGCGGCAGGCGGGCGGGGGGGGCGGCTCCCTGGGGACTCGGCGCGGAGGGCGCTGGCGAGGCGGGGCGGGTGGCGGTCGTGGCCGCGTTGGGGTCTTTCTCGACCCCGGTTTCCCGCGGTTCTCCCTGTTTCACGCAGAAACCCTTTACTTACGGCTGGGGCAGCCCGCGGGCTCGGCGGGGCCGGGCCGGGCCGGGCCGCGGTGAGCGGGGTGCCGCGGGGCCGGTGTCGTGCCTGTCGCCTCGGAGGTTCTCGCCTTGCTTCGCTTGGAGCGGCGTGCCAAAGTCTGACAGACCGACCACTGTCCGAATAGGGGCCGGCTCGGAGAAATCCCCCGTTAGCGTTTCGGCTCCTTCTGTTGCCGGAGCAGGAAAGAACATCTTCGTGTGCCAGTGTAAACAAAGGAGTTGATGTGCTGCGCTCGTAAAACTGACGAGGGATGTGTTCTCTTCTTGGATGACCTCGGATTAAGCTACGCACGAAATGCGAATCAAAAGAGTTAGCACACCTTCCTGAGTTGCAGGATATTGTGGGTCCTTCCGCAGTTTCTTCTTCTCCCCCAGATATGAAAGTATATTTGCAATACTATTGAAATATATTTGGCATTCGTTGTTCAGACTGAAACGAGTTACAAATTAGTCAGGCTTTTGTATATCCATCTATTCAGCCCCTGCTCCCTCCGTCATCCTTCTCTCAGCAGCACCCCTGTTCTGCCTTGCCGCCTTGCCTTTGGTAACTTAAACCTTATTTGCCCACAAAGGTACGATTTACTGGGGTGAAAAAAAATCACTCCCAGCAACCACAATGCACAGGCAGTTTTATCTAGAAAAGAACCAGGCGGCCCCGAAGGAAGCAAAAGTGGTGACTTGATAGTATTCCCAAAAGTCTTGAATGCTGAAATGGTGTAGAGTGTTACAGCTGCAGACACATTCTGCTCTTCCTCCTCACCTTTCTGTTCCCATTGGAAATGGTACATGGAAGATAGTTCTTTACCACGATACCTTTCCAGATTTCCTAAATAATTTCTCCTTAAAATAAAAAACACAAATGAAACAAAATGATATTAAAACAGCTGCTTCTAAATTTAGTTTTGATTCCCAAATATGTAGTTTTGATCAGAGGGTTTGAATATGCCTTGGAAATTGTCTTGAGAAAATATGTTGTTGCAGTTGGAATGTTTTAGGTTCAACAGAGTTAGGCTGTGTAAAAATTTTTACACTCATCCAGTTGTTGAAACAGCTATGTATTCATTTTTGACTTATTGAATGCCACCTGTGTCGCCTTAGTAACATTTGGAAAGGAAATTATTGCTACTAGTATTACTTATTTGTCTATGTTTCTTTGAATTTGTTTTCTGCCTCTTATCTCCTACTTCCTTTTTCTCCCTTTTGCACTTCCTCACCTTTAGTAACTGTCTAGTCCTCCACTATAGAGGCTTCATTCACATCTCACAGCTCAAGCTGACAGCCTACATCTGTAGTAATTAAGTACCTCATTAAAACTGCCTTTGACACACCTTTATTGTTTTCAGTATTGGAACGACAACAAAACACAAAAGCATAGGCAGGTTTGTCAGTAACTCCCATCATAAGTGGCTAGTTTAATACTGAAAAATGTTCTGCATCAGTTCCCCATCTGTTCACAGGTGGATGACGATCCAGTTGCTTCATGTACATAACATGAACTGAACTTCCATTACGCAGGAGGACCCTGTTGTGGCATTGATGCTGGACAGAGGAGGACCTTTGCCAGGTAAAAGAAATTCCAGGACTTTGTAAGATAATCTGACTTTGTGAATTTTATTTTTTTTATTGTTGGTTTCTAGTGTTGCCTGTTGCAGTCAGTATGAGACTTTCATTTGGTATTTCGATGAAATAGAATTCTCAGTCTGGAATAATCTTTTTAATATTGCATTCTTTTTATTCACCTAATGGAGTGTCTGTGCTGTTGTTTCATTCTTTTGCATAATTCCTACAAAGTCCAGGTGATCTCAGGTTCCTTCTGTTCATTTGCAAATGGTTGGAGAACCTATACCCACAGTTAATGGCACTGACTTTGCTGGAGGAGGCGAACCAAAAGAAAGCCACTTATGCTGTGCACTGTATCAGAACAGAGAGACTGTGTGCATTCTCCTTGGTTTCATGATGAAAAAAAGAAGAATATGCTCCTGAAATTAAGTATTTTTTACTGCAATTAATGTCATGGCTGAATCCAACAAGTACTGCCAGCATACACAGAAACCAAGTGGCTCAACAGAACATCACACTGCTGCTTTAAGGGAGTTAAAAATCAAGTGCAAGTCTAGAGGCACAGCAGGAAAAGGTCAAGTTTAGCTTATGGAAGAAAGCTTTTCCTATTGATTATAGATAGTACTTACCTCATGAATTGGACCTGACACTATAAGAGATTATACCCATTGCTTTTCTAACTGAATTGGCAATAGGAAAATTGAGAAATGGTGAACTGCATTCAAACTGCAGCCACTAGAACGATGCGTACTACAGCATATGTAACACATGTATGTGTATGTATATATGTGTATGTGTAAATATGCTACTGCTGTCTCCACAGCACTTTGTAATCCATATTGGATAACCTGTAAATACTGTAGAAAGATGTTATGTTAAAATATATAATGAATTTCTACCTAAGCAATATTTATGTGGCATTACAGTGCCAAATGTACAGTTGTGACAGTGGGTGAAAGCAGTTAGTTATTAGGGATGAATTTTTCTCGCATCACAACAGTCATATGTTACTAAAATAACACTGGACACAGGTTTCTGAGCTTCAGTACTCTGAATGCATTTGCCTGCAATGCTGCAGAAGTTTGACACTTGATGTTACATAGTGAGCTACATGAAGAGCACTGTTCTTGTTTCCTGCATAGAAAACTGACTTTTGATACATACGGATAGGGTTTTTTGGTTGGTTTGTTTTGTTTGTTTCGGGTTTGTTTGTTTGTTGTTTGTTTTGTGGGTTTTTTGTGTAATCCTGTTTAGCAGAAATCTGGGAACTGCACTATATATGCGTGTGTGTGTATGTGTGGATTGCTTCAATATAACAAAACCGTACTGCAATAAAAACTCCAGTTTCAGATCTTGCAAAATAAATAGTATCAGCTATTATGTGGAAATGTTTACTCATGGCATAACAATTTGATCTAAAGTGCCGTTTTTGCAATGAAGATTATATTCTCTGCAACTGAATGAGAGATGCTGTTACAAGATAATTAAAGAAAAAAAAATTAGCCCAAAATTGTACTGATGGAAACACTGCATTTTCTGAATTAGTTTCAGCACACTGTTGACAAAATGCAAACCAGAATACTTGGTTTTGTGTAGACTTAGGGAAGCCAGACAAAGCCACTGAGATTGACAGTTAACCATTTACAGATATTGATGTCATTGTTGCAGAATATGTTTTCTACTTTTGATTTAAAGAATGCATATTGCCAAGTGTCCAGACAGCTTGAGTTTTACAGCATTTATTACACTTAATGGAACTTTTCTCTTTTGATCGTAAGCCATATGGACCTGAATCAACACCAGAGCTTTTCAAATATGTTAATAATTCTTAATAACAAGCCTGGAATCTAGTATTATCTGGATGATGTTAGTGTATTTGGAAAAACTCCTGAAGCTGGCAGAAAAGAAAAACCCTACAGGCTGTATTTCAACATGTCAATACAGGAGGGCTGAAGCTGAGTTTTGCTAAATACTAAATCAGATGCAGAGAGTAGTCTTTTCTTGAGCAGGTCATCTCTCCACTGTGGTCGGAAAAGGTCATAGAACATGTAGAAGAGCTCACTTTTCCCAGAAAAAAATTAAAAGTAATTACAAACATATTTTTCAGGTCTCAAATCAAAGTGTACATTATCTATTCCTTCCTATGCCATGCTTGCAGAACTATTGAGAACAATACATTGTAAAATCTAAAATTTACCCAACATAGCAAATTTTCAAACAATGAAAGCTTTGACTTCAGTGTTCACCACAATTGTCATTACTTTTGCCTCAGACCAGGAATGGTCAAATGTTATAAATGCAGGGCTACTTCCTCCCAGCCCTCCGGAAGCCAGATAAACACTCAGATCTTTATTACAGCATTGCATTTGACCTAATAAACCTGATTGCAGCTGACTTGAGATCCACTCTGCTTTCCCAACAGCTGTTGGCAATGTCTTGGGTGGTACTCCCAGCATGGAGAGCTTATCAAGCAGTTGCCTTTGAGTCAAACTACGTCCAGGCAGCACTCTCTTGACCATGCTGTCCGTCACTTTTTCATGCCAGGAATATGGAGCCACTTTTCCCCAAATCCATGGGACTGTCTCTATGAGGAGACAATTGTGTTTGAACCACGAACAGTTAGTTTATAGGACACTGTAAAACTGTTGCAAAGAAAACATTTCATTGTGCATATACTACAGAAGAGTAGGGAACCTGTCTCTGAGGCATTACACTCCAACTGCTTACAGATCACACCTCCTGGCAGTTGTGTTAACAACAGGAAGACTCAGAGGAACAGGAACTGTCTGCAGATGGCTAGCAAGATTACTTTCATTTTTACATGACACAGTTTAGTCAAACCAAAACCACAGCAGCTCACAGTTTATCTCGTCTGCACTTTTTTAGATGCATATCTATCTGATTGTATGGAAGTTGCTATATGGATTATAAATATGTTTGCTACAATTACAGGAGAAAAACTTAAAAGTTGTTTGCTTGTAGTGTCTGATTTGACAGAAATAACATATCTTCCTGTCTAGAAGGTGATTCAGGAATTCCAAATGCATAGATGCTATTCCAATACCACATTTCAGCCTACAGAATGAGCTTCACCCACAAGATAGATATGTAGTGAAATGTCACTTCACATTATATGGAATTTTAGGGCATTTTAAAATGTGACCAGCAGGTCAAAGAAGGTGATTCTTCTCCTCTCCTCTGCTCTCATGAGGCCCCGTGTGGAGTGCTGCATTCAGCTCTGGAGCCCCCAACACATGAGGGCCTTAGACCTGCTGGAGTGACTCCAGAGGAATGCTATGAAGATGGTCAGGGGCTGGAGCACTTCTGCTGTGAAGACAGGCTGAGAGCTGTGTTTGTTCAGCCTGGAGAAGAGAAGGCTCCAGGGAGACTTTATAGCAGCCTTCCAATACTTAAAGGGGGCCTATGAGAAATTTGGAGAGGGACTTTTTACAAGTGCGTGTAGTGACAATATCAGGGAATGGCTTTAGAGTAGAAGAGGGTAGATTTAGTTTAGATATAAGGAAGAAGTGAGAGTGACTAGAACAGGTTGCCCAGAGAAGTTGTGGCTGCCCCATCCCTGGCAGTGTTCAAGGCCAGGTTGGATGGGGTTTTGGGCAACCTGGTCTAGTGGAAGGTGTCCCTGCCCGTGGCAGGGGGGTTGGAACTAGATGAGGTTTAAGGTCCTTTCTAGCCCAAACCATTCCATGATTCTGTGATTCTATGAATTGTGAAGGTGTCACAGAGGAATTACAAGCAAAATTCATACATCATGGTATGTCTGAAGTTGTCACAACAAACCAGCAATTACAGAACAAGTACTGGTGGCCAGAACTCATTATGAAGAACTGAAGCTTAACACTAAAATCACTTACTACAATTAAGACAAGTGACTCATGCAGTACCATTACAGCCTACCCCTTACAATGTTTTTCCCCATGAATGACTGACACTACAGCTCCTTTGGGCAGTTACTCTAGCTATCTAGCTATCTTTCTGTGATAGATGGTGTCATAAAATGACCAAATGGAGCATTTACATTGTCTGACATCTGCTGCTATAATCACTTTCTTGTCTGTTTTCAGCCAAGAATGAAAGCTGTAAGAACTGGTACCATTTAACTTCTTAAAATGTTCATTTTTTTCCTGGGAATATATATAAAAGGTTATCAAGTTTCCTTTAAACTGATGAAGAACTAGAATGTCAAGGCGCATTTTGAAAAAGGCTTCACAGCTAATGTGAAAAAAAAACCCAAAATAAACAAAACAAAACAAAAAAAACAAACCAAACCAAACCTAAACAAAACAAACTTGGAAGACCTTCTGAGTGGACTAATTACAAATTTAAGGAGTAACCTACTATGTAATCACATAAATCATTTCCTGAAGTAATGCCTCGAGAGCTACACAGAGTTAAATGTTGCTAGGTTCAGGATCTATAAACCTGCGTAGTAGCACAGACACAAAACACACAGTCCAACACCATGAAAACTAATAAAGATCATTGTTGCACTACAGATCTGCAATTCAAATTTGGTTTTGTAAGTGCAAAGCCCTGGAATCTTCTGAAAAGGGAAGTCAGTTTATATTTTCTCTCAAGCTCCTTGGGGGAAAAAGACTAAGTACATATAAGCTGCCTTTGGGATAAGTACACACCTGCTTGCACCTGCTTGCCAAGGGCAACTTAGAAATATTTTGAATTGTTTCTGCATAGTATATTGTTTTCCCTTACCTTCTCTGCATTATAAGACAAATAAACAAGATAGTCTGGTCAGCCGCCTGCTAGCTGCAGATAACTGTCTGCGCACCTCAGAAAGTTTTAGACAGTAACAAAATATAGCACAGAGATGAAATGTTAGGTTATTAACACCATAGACTTCCTAAAAAGACTACAGTCAATGCAGTATGGGTGAAGAACGACAGAGGGCATTTCTCAGGTGCGTTGATGCAGAAAAGGAAATTCAGTGTGGGGACCCTCTTTGTGTGATTAGTCTAGGCTCTTCCTGCAGATATCGTGACGGCTTTTATCCTCTGCTGCTCCTTTATGGCTATGGAAGCAGCCAGCAGTTATATCGCACAACGTATGATATGCTGGCACAGGTCAATAAACAGCTCTGGTTGGGTGTATTATATTACATTTCTCCATTTGAGCTGTGCTGACTGCAGGAACAATTACCATCTTCTTTCCAGAAGTCAGCAGAGGAATCTACACATGCTTGGGGCAACTGTGCTGATTAAAGCCCTGTCTCTGCAAGAGACCTGGTTCACACCAATACTTGTAGCATTAGTGCCATTTTACATAATGACTTGTATTCACTATTTAAATTTAAAAATTATAAAAGCCAAACAAAGACCAAATAACATAGTTATGAAAAAACTACAATATTTTCTTATTATCAGTAAAAATGTATGTGTTGTAATCTGGGACAGGGACTCATCTTTGTGAGTGTGATTGAAGTGTTGTAATCACAACAAACACTGGTCTATAGGCATTACAACAACAACAATATATATGTCTAAGTTAAAATTATGCACATTCAATTTATATACTCTTTTTAAACTCTTAAAACTGTTAAGACCTTAGGCCCACTGTAGGAGAGGGTCAGGTTCGAGATCATCTTAGGAGCCTGAATGTGCACAAGTGCATGGGACCTGATGCAATCTATCCATGGATCCTGAGGAAGCTTGTGAATGAAGTTGCTGAGCCACTGTCCATCATATTTGAAAAATCATGGCAATCAGGTGAAGTTCCCAATGACTGGAAAAAGAGAAATACTGGAAAGGGGGCTGGAACTGGATGAGGTCCCTTCCAACCCAAATCATTTTACGTTTGTAATTTTATGTATGTTTTATTTTATGTATGGTTCTATGAAATAATAAGTTTAAAAATTCTATGAATATGACTCGAGAAACCCGCAGTCTTAATTAAAAATATACTACTCAGAACAATGAGGTTAAAAAATTTAATATCAGAGTGTTTGGTGCTTGATTTCTTCAATAGGTTTTCTGTCTTGTCCTCAGCTACCTTCTGCTATATATCTCAGATAAACTTGTGCTTACACTAGGACAATTCTATTCTTACGAGCCATCCATTCTCTATACTCCAGCCATTCAACCAGAGATCACTTATACTCAGACCTTTAAGAAATAAAGAAAATTAATATTCGATACCACCTTTTACATTTTGTAAGAAAGATTTTCCAACTATAGCTAAGAAGTAAAACTTTCATTTCTATTCATATATACAGCTCATTGTGCTCATTACAAGCTACAAAACCAAATTAAAATATAATATCAGTACCGGTGTCATATGACATGAGCATATGACACATCACAGTTTAGTTGGCACGTATTGGCCCAGTGGTATTTCAAAATTTAAAGCATAATGAAGTCTAAAGCCCTTACTATTCCCAGAACTATACCTTTTTCACTCTAAAATATGTGAGTAGCCCACTGAAGTTCATGAGACTAGTTGTGTTAAGGAAATATTTAAACATTAGTAGACCCAGGTGTCCAGCATGGCAGCAAGTGTACTGGAAACTATTTGGCTGGATTGCTAAGGGCACATGGAGGAGGCATATACCTTTTTTAGCGGAGCCTGCTGTGACAGGATGAAGGGTAGTGGTTTTAAACTAAAAGAAGGGACATTCAGGCTGGACATGAGGAAAAAATTCTTTACTGTGAGGGAGGTAAAATACTGGAACAGGTAGCCCAGAGAAATGGTAAATGTCTCACTACTGGAGATGTTCAAGGCCAGGTGGATGTGGTTCTGGGCAACCTAGATGATCTAAATAAAGATGTCCCTGCTCATTGCAGGGGGGTTGAACTAGATGACTTTTGAAGGTCACTTCTAACATGAATTATTCTATGATTCTGTGATTCTACATCTGGATCTGCTGCTTTTTTGTAAGTTATTAAAAATGAAAAGTGAGTGTGAGACTTTCTAGTATGCCTAACAGATCTTGTAATAACATACAGGGATAACTTAAAGAAATGAATTTTTGAGCTCTTTAATCTCCAGCTATTTTTAAAATGCATCCTTTAAAAATATGACTTTATAAAGTTAATCCTGGCTTAACAGAGTTATTTTTAAGTAACAGTTTAAAAATAAATTGAACACATACTCAGGTGATTTTGTTTGTTCTTCTAGAATTTTCACCTATTCATGTTCATTGTCAGCACTGCAAGTTACCTACATAACTACACTGGGTTTTATGTGGCTATTGTGAAGTTTATGGATTGGAAACACTTTCTCCAAATTATGACAAATTACAGGAAGGCTAATTTGGAAAATTTAAGGGTTTGCATGGCAGATGACTCCTCTTTTTAGAGCCTGAGGTTAAGGCAGGGACAGGAAGTAAAGGTTACAAGGCAGATTATAGATAAGTGTGCAATTCATAATAAAGGTTTGTGGACTGTGAGCTTTTTAGATCAATCACTTCAAATAGCTGGCTTTTAGGGTATACTCAACAATAATAAGGAAATTATTTTGGAAATGAATTAATCTAACACATGATATTAACGGGAGAATATCACTTCTGATCAACTGCTTTTATAGCTGAGTTGGTCTACTCAATTTGCATTTAAGAGAGGATTAAAATAGTCTTAGAATTTTCCGCATTCATCTTGCTAAAATTTATGAAAAAGGAAAGAAAATAGTTATGCATAATTACCGAAAATGGTTGCAAAAGAATGATATGCTGCATGCACAGTATCTATCCTGCCTTTATGAAGGCCAGCTATTTACATACACGTGGGAGAAATAGCCAAAAATAAGACTTTTTATATAAAAAGGAGAAATTGCCCTTTTTTTTAATATAAAAAAAAATCTTAGCTGGTTATTTATAAAAAACAAAGTGATATGTACAAGGACTGCATTAAAAGCAGTTTTTCAGACCGTATGATAATGTTCTATATTAATGTCCTGGTTTTAGCTGGGGTAGAGTTAATTTTTCTTCCTAGTAGCTGGTGCAGCGCTATGGTTTGGTTTTAGTCTGAGAATAATGCTGATAACACACCAATGTTTTAGTTGTTGCTAAGTAATGCTTACCTTGATCAAGGACTTTCCAGTCTCTCATGCTGTACCAGGGAGGAGGGGCACAAGAAGCTGGGAAGAAGCAGAGCCAGAACACAGGACCCAAGCTAGCCAAAGGGGTCTTCCATACCACAGCACGTCACATAAACTGGGGGGAGCTGACCAGGAAGGACTGACCACTGCTCAGGGATGGGCTGGGCATTGATCATCATGTGGTTATCAATTGTATTGAGAATCACTCATCTTTCTTGGGGCTTTATTCCTCTCTCTCTCTATTTCCTCTTATTGTTATTATTATGTTGTTGTTATATTTTAATTTATTTGAAATATGAAACTGTTCTTATCTCGAACCATGGGATTTTACCTTTTTTTCGATTCTCTTCCCAGTCCCACTGGGGCTGGGAGGGGAGTGAGCAAGTTGCTGGATGGGGTTAAATCACAACAATTAATAAGCATTGTGGAAATGAAAGCATCACTTACACTGATCCAGATATAATGATATTTCAGGTAGATAAATTAGAATGATACAGTTTAGCCGCACAAGGCATACTGTAGAACTTCCTTAAACAGAGCATTACATATGCTAGCTAAATTCTGATATGGAAATTTGACATTGAGCAAGAGGCAAGCTCACAACCTATATATCATTTACAGGGCATGCCACATGACAATATATGTTAGCAGTTAAGCAATAGAATCCTACAGCAAAAATGCAAAGATGTGTTTTCAATCTACCACCTGACAGAGATTATTGCTATGTTTCAGCAGATCAGTACTCGCTAAGCAGCCTGACCACATACACTGCAGCTGCATACAGTTCCAGGTCCGCTCAGCCTATAATTAAATGTATTGTTGCAATTTCAAAGAAAAATTGTTCAGTTTTCGAAATCTGGAGTAGTCTGAGGTTACTAAGAAGTATACAACACTGTTCCTCTAAATAACTCTTCAAAAGACCAGTTCTGTAGACATTTACATGGAGGAATCACTTAGTACATCCAGGTGATCATAATATTTTCCTGCTTACAGCCCATAAAAGAGGCTAAGGTACCTAAACTGGGTAGAAATGCCTGAATCCAAAGTCACAAACCCCAGAACTTTTCTCTGAGATTTTCCTTGCTTGGAAATGCATAAAGGCCTGTGGAGCCTGCCTCACATTCCATGCGTGCTTGCTGCCACACTGCTTCTGTGCATGCCTGCTGTGTGCAACCACGCAATGCACCTAAAAGTCCACCTCAAAGGGAATAAGCAGAGTATGATAGGACTCCTGGTTACATTTAGTGAAGTACTGAAAGAAAACAGTCTACTTTTAATTGAAGAGTTTAGCAAGGAGCTTAATACTCCATCTCTACCTCTGAAAAATATGAAGTTACTGTCTTATTTACTTACTTTAATGTTGTAGTTACACTTTCAAAAGGAGTGAATAAGCTAGCTGGAATATACAGATTTTCTTTAATAAGATCGAGTTTCACTCAAAGTTACTCTAGCTTTACTCTGTGGTTCCCCATTTGATATTGAAACATTTTTTTCTTTTGGCATTTCCTCTGTGGGGAAGAGACTGGAACAAGAGTTTCAAGTTCCAAAATAAATGGAGGATGGTTATTCTGGTCTGACCAAGAAAAACTGCGGTCGCTGTAGTCAGGATTGCAAACCAGATTTGGTTTAAAAAAACAAAAAATCATATGTGAAATCTCACAAGGCACAAAAGAAGGATAATGTTCAAATTGAGATGCTGCACTATCGCAGAAATTGTACACTTAGATCCTGGCTCTGTTCCCTCTTTGAGTCCCTGGAAGTCAGTTGTTTTTTCTCTAGCACAGTTCTCTGTCTCTAACTAGAGATATGAATATTTCATTTCTGTCTCCATTTGTCTTCCTTGCTTATTCAAATTGAAAGCTTGTCAGAACAGGGACTGAAAATCTCTTGGTATGTATACATCATGAAATAAAGTGGAAACCTGATCTTGGTTTGGTCTCTCAGGCTACCATATGAAAGAATTTATATATATCTCTCTATATATTAAAGTGAATAGCAGTTGTATGATGTTTGAAAAATACAATTTTCCTTATAGAATTATTGCCTCACCTTTTTTTCCATATAAATATGTAGGGTAAGCCAAATGTTGAAATGTGGCATGTGAACAGTCCACTCTGTCAGACTGAGTGGAAGAAAATTGTCAGCTGGCCAATGACAGCAGCTTTCTGCATATTTTGCACAACTGGAACATCAGAAAGCTATGAACCAGCAATAATTTTATCAGACTGCAAAACTGACTGCATTTGGCAATTCTGTACTAGGGAGTTTTCTGCACAGATGCAAACATTAGAGTATTGTGCTAGTAGGTGTGTGTTCTTTCTAAGGAGAATTCTCTTCCTGTATTTCTAAACAAGAAATTTTAAATGTGTGGTTGGGTTTTTTTTTTTCTTTTCTAATAATCTCATTTTCTGAAGAATTCAAGACTGAGAACAGTGAGGTGAATTGTCACACCTCTGCTCACTTTCAAAGGGCCCCTTAAACTCAGATCTCAGCTGTCACAATTTTGTTACTGAAAACTGCTAAACAAAGCATTGGTAAATATAGACAAAAGTTTTAAATCCAGGTGGAGTTGGTCAGATTTAACTTGAAGAAAATTGCTTTTCAGAAAGTTACTCTTTACTGGTTAAAATATGAAATACTGGAGAGGCATTCAGACGTAGATTTAGTCGTGCAAGACTGTGGAGCCAACATGATTTGCCTTATATAACTCCTATATCTCTGCTTTCCAGTAGTGAGACCGAGCAACCTGATTTCAAAGTCTAGAGGTAAGGAACAGATCTACATTATTTTTCATGTGATTTCAGGGAGAAGTACACAACGCTGTGCATGCTGTTTGCTTTGTCCCCAAAAAATACATGCACTTTTACTATGCAAAGAGTTGGGCTTTTTTCATCATCAGTGAGAGGCAAAAGGTAAGGTGACACTTGCCAGATTAAGTAATTTTTTGTGATCAAAAACAGAGGCATAAAAAATGTACATATAAAAAGTGATGTATTGACTTTTAGCTGCCATTGTTCCATTTTTTCCCAGATTGCTGTTCTTTTAAAATTCAAACTCTCAGTATTCTTTAAACAATTGCAATAGTGTTCCATCTTCTAGAGCTGGGTATTTCAGCTTTCAGAATATTATTCCACCTGGAATTTACAGGTTTTGACCTTGTTCCCTAAATGCCAAATTTCAATAGCTTCTTGAGTTCAATTATCAACATGGTATATTTTCTTCCATATTGTAATAATCTCAGTGTGTTCTGTAAGAGATTGATTTAAAATGTAAAAAGGTTGAAATGCAGAACAGTTTGTATTTTTGCACGTGTATTTATAATTGAGGTGGGTTGACCCTGGCTGGAGGCCAGGTGCCCACCACAGATGATCTATCACTCCCCTCCTCACTGGACAGCTGAGAGGTCCTGCCAGGAGGTTGCTCCAGCAGAGGCTTCCCATGGGGTCACAGCCTTCTTCAGGCATCCCCTTGCTCCAGTGTGGGGTACCCCCTGGGCTGCAAGTGGATGTCTGCTCCACTGTGGACCTCCATGGGCTGCAGGGGCACAGCCTGCCTCGCCACAGTCTGCATCACAGGCTGCAGGGGAATCTCTGCTCCAGCACCTGGAGCATCTCCTCCCCTCCTTCTGCGCAGATCTTGGTGTCTGCAGAGATGTTGCTCTCACGTGTTCCCACTCCTCTCTCCAGGTGCAATCACTCCTGCACAGTAACTTTTTCCCCTTCTTAAATCTGTTATCCCAGAGGCACTACCACAATCGCTGATGGGCTCAGGCTTGGCCAGCGGTGGGTCCAACTTGCTGGAATTGGCTCTGTTGGATAAAAGAGAAACTTCTGGTAGCTTCTCACAGAAGCCACCCCTGTGGGCCCCCCCACTATCAAAACCTTGCCATGCAAACACAATAAAGTACTTCAAATAGTTCACTGACATTTTATTTGGAAACAGATTTTTTTCTTCCAAATAAATAATTCAGATAATGTATTACATTTTTGTAACTCAGGAATGAAAGTCAATACTATTCATAGTGCCGTTGACATGCCTTCTAGTAATTTATGGAATAATTATGACCATATATGGGATATGTCTCTTCCCTACACTTCTGATTTGTCCTCCTTCAATACATTGTGACAATGTTGTTGTAATTCATGTATATTGTACAGACTGAATATATTTAAAAGCAGACAATTTGTTCCAGACAAATACATTAAAAATAGAACACAGCTGTTTGGGGCTCACTTTCTCCATGGGGCCTTTACCATAGACATTGCGTTAGTAATGAAGGAATTTTGCAGTTCTGCCCTTTATTCTTAGTCCATGAGACCATGAATGATAATTTGTAGTGAATCATTATCAAAATCTGTTTAAGCCTCCAAAGAATTCAGAGGACATGTATATGAAGTGCTTTATTTCAGGAAGTGGGCAGTTGGCAGCATTATATATATATATATAATTTTATATATATATATATATATGGAAATAATTCTTCAATAGTTTGGCCAAACTTTATACAAACATCTGACCTTACTTACCATAATTTTCTCAGATCTTGTTTTTCTCAGTTAAAAGAACTACACAAAGGTTTAAACTTATTTCCTTTGCAGTGTTTTTAATAATTCTTCTCATGATTGTATATTACAAGTGGTTTAGTCTTTTAAGAAGTGTCATTCATTTTGAAAGAGAAACAATATTTCAAAGAACAACAGAGAACTTTCAACTGACATTAATGGAAATCTAAAAATGGGAAAATAGACTCAGGGGAAGAAAATCAGTGGGAGTTTTGCCATTCTCTTCATGAGGCCAAGATTTTTTCCAGCCCCCACAATATAACCTGGGAATGTTGATTTCATACATCTTGTTTAAATTCATGCTTCTGTAGTACATAGTTCATGGCTACTATTCCATGAGCCTTTGAATTTGTGAGGGCAGCGATATTAACAAGTAAAAAGCACAACTAATGCTTGTCAACACATGTAGCATTTTATAAACCTACATGCAAAGTTCCATTAGAAGTGACACAGCTATTCACTTTGCGAAAACAGCTTGGTTTAAAAATTTCATTAGAAAGTAACAGATTTGTAATGTTCTCTGAACTAAGTAACTGAAAATGTAATTAATATATCATTATTAGGTTTACTGAAGGTAATAAACTTAATTAGCAGATTCCCTTTTGTTTAAATTGACAATTTTCTTTAGAAGACCATTGATAATTTATTTAAACCAATTCCTCATGAAAATTAAGTATTAATTATGAAGTTAGTACTTCATAATTGTACCATAAAAAGGCAGATCAGATGCAGATAAAGATTGGCATTTTTAATTGTTTTTGTCTGCTACTTACTTTCTTTCATCATAAATGAATAATGGATTGCTGTCATTGATTAACAAGAATATCCTAATAATATCAGAACATTTAGAAATGTTGACTACTGCTAAAATGTATCTTGTCACAGTTACCTGGTGATACACAGAATTAAGGGAATAATTAGTCTCTGCTGTTCGAAAACTCAGCCCAGAGAAAACATATAGAAAAGAATCAGAGGTAGACTAGTGTCATAATTACATACCCTGTGGTAAGTAGAACTGTTATTAAATATAGAGTGGCAGAATAGGGAGTTTTGACTAATTTTATTGTAATTATTTAACGTAACTTTTATGTGGTAAGAATTGTGTATATTTCTTTTTCTTTGGTCAGAACTTTTTCTTGTAGAAATCCATAGGAGAGAGTCTCTGATTTAGGAAGATGTTCATTATTTAAATGTAACAGAAACATGAACAGTACAGAAATACGTCTGTGCTCCATGCATCAAATATATAAATATATAAACATCCTGTAGCAGTGAATGTTTTAGATTATTTCAATATATGTAACAGCTTTAAAAATTACCAAGGACAGTGTTATTATGGGAACACGAGTCTTTCTGAGAAACAAACTGCAAAACAAATATTACTAATGAATTGTGAGACCTACAAATGATGATGCAAAAGGTAATGTGTTTCTGAATGCTCACATAACCAATAGAGCATTACTTTGTGTAGATTTTGGTTTTGTAGGCTGTGAAGTCATTATAGAAAAGCTATTCAGAGAAATGAAAAAAAAAATTTGGAATGGAGTATTTTTGGGTTTTGAAAATATCATTTTGGTGTTGAAGCAAAGGAAGGCTATATCATCAAAGGAAATAACTGACTTTATTAAAGGAAAAGGTTTCAATTTGATACATACTTTTAAATACCATGTTGCTGGAAATATGATCACTACATTCTGATTTAGAATGACAACCCTCCCCCTCTAATTTACATTTTATTTGAAATAAGAATTTCAGATTCACACTGCATCTACTTGCACATTTTATTTCACATAACTCCTTCATCAGCCAAACACCTCTTCCTGAGACTTTGCTGTGCTTCCTGTAGACTGAATTTCCAGGATTCCTCTGGGTTCTCACTTGTGCTCCAGCAAAATAGGTAAAAATCTAGATGCTAAAAATGGAAAATTCTAGCTAGACCACTACAGCATTTCTGGAAAAAATATTTCCACTGTTAGCACTTTCTGAAAACTTCTACTATTGTATCAGTTGATTCTATTTTACTCAGTCTATAACAGCTTTTATTTAAACTCTATCTGCTGCAGTACTTTTTTAAATGAAAGGTCCTAGCAGGTTGTTGCTATGGAATCTTTTTTATCCAGAGAAGGAATTCTGTTTGAAATATAGGGATACTAAAAGCTACAGCAGTGATATATCCAAACTGCTAAGTGAAAACCACTAACTGCTTTTTTAATTACAGTAAATAAATGAAATATTTAAAATGTAATAATCTCTTTCTTGACAAGTTCATATGGCTTCATATTCCACCTTTAAAATAAACATTGTCCTTCTGAATGCATTTAAGAAGTTTAGCAAGAATTATAAGTAAGATAGGTAAAATATTACCTTTCTTTATTTTTTTCCTTAAGCTTGCACAGGCCAATAAAATAGCAAATCCATTTTTTCCTTTCCCTTTTGGTCTTGCATTATATATACTTCTAGGCAACTTCTAGAACATTCATGAGCATAACAGTAAAAATAAATCAAAGAAAATTCTGCCATTGTTTCTCTAAAATGAAACAACAACCTTTAGAATACTTTCTCAAAATCTGTTATATATATATTACTTAGTTTTGCATTCTCACCAGATACTGTGCAATGAAAATATACTGCAAATAGAAAACTGTAATGTTATTGTTCAGTAATATCCATGGTGATAATGATGTGAAATCGGAATTCCAGTTTCTCTAGCTAAAACAAACCTTATATGAAATGTTCACTAGATTAAAAATCATTACAGTCATTGCAGAGATTTCTGGAATTCAGAAAAAAAAAAAATCTCTTTCATTATTGGATTTCTTCAAACTTTTCCCACGAGGACTATTTTAATAAGTGTTTGAACTACAAGGTATAATTAAGGGTATAAGAGCATCACTGCTGTGAGTACCTGGGCTAAAGTCAGTACAAAAGATTTAAGTCTTGCATTAGCTAGGAAACATGCCGAGAGATAGAAAACACATTGCTTTCTCACAAGTTACAAAAGTGTGAGATGTTGAATCTGCTTTCTCCTTGAAAACCAATCAAAACTACGCAATTTTGTGATCTTAGACCTTTTGTGACAGAAGTTGTGAATGGCATCTAAGGCAGGGGAAATGTGTATTTGAGTATATCAGTTGCAATCTGAAGAAAATGAAGAATGTGATGAAAACAATTTGGCTTTTTATCTATCTTTAAGTATTTGCCTGAAGTTTCATTTATTCTATATAATAAATAATTAAAAATATTATTGCTTGCCATATGTGAGAGAGAAGATGAAATTACTGGCAAAACTTCAGCTTTTAGACAGCTTCCAGGTTACTATACACTTTTTGTTGCCAGGGGTACACTTTAGAAGCTATTTATGTTGGTTGTTTTTCTTACTGTTCAGTTCATTGTAAATTCTATTAAAAAAAAAAAAACCTGAAAAAGCATCTCAAGTTTACACCACTGCTTTCTGCTGCTGTTATTATTATACTGTGTATAAATATCGTCGTGGTTTAACCCCAGCCAACAACAGCCGCTCGCTGTATATAACTATGGCCATCTAAGATATTTTCAGGAAGCTGTCCTTGTTCAGTATCATCTCATAGGACTGCTTAGGTAAGGAAAGGATCTTAGGGGATACAAATGGAAAGAATGCATATATTTTTCTGCGTTAATAAATAGTCTTCTAGGTTAAGAATTTGCTTAAAGCATAGGTGGTTTTTTTATGTGTGAAGGTGTGTATAAATTAGTTCACACTTAAGTCTCAACTACAGCCTGTGGAAGGTTTGTCTTGTGGGTTGTGTATGCCTTTTGGGATAAAGATTCATGACACTACATTGTTTCAAAGTAAGAATTTTCAAAGGGAAGTAATGACACTGAATCAATGCAATAGCGACTGGTAGTGGTTTTGCTAATGGGTAATTTCTAGTTGGAGTGCTGACAATCATGTATTAATATATATATTTCTGGATTATGTAGAAACACAGATCCATATTTTAATATTTCTTATACAGAGTTTTATTTCTTGGGAAAAAACAAAGATCCAAGTCCTCACTTGGTTTAAATCGATACTTTGCTTTGCTTATTTTCCTAAAATTGATTTTTATGTAATTTTTAAGTCTTAGTTTCAGAATTTTCCAATCCATAACTTACCTTTAAATGAATATTAAGTCAACCATAATTTTACAAACAGTATTAGGTCCTTCCACGGAGTGATGCATTTACATATCTATTATTTATGCCTTGGTTGCTACTGTCTGTTTTAAATTACTTCGTGTATATTACGCCTGTAGCCTGTACTTGTGTGCATTATCTTCACATGCCTCATCTTGTTTTCCTGCTCTGATCTGAGTGAAGAACTTTCCTGTATAAATTCACAGCAGCAGCTTCTGAGTTATTAACAACTGTCACGAGAATTTGCATCTCCCACCTCATAATGGTTGGAAGACAACGTCTGTCTCCCTGTACCGTGTATTTTGATACCAGATATGATCTTTATCAGTTGTTCAATGCAAACTAACTTGATTCAAGTGAGAAACTCTATTCATGTAGTGACAGTTTGTTTTAGACTTACAGGAATCAACAAAAATTGGTTAACTAGAAAGAGGAATATGAGTGTCATGAAGAATTCCCATTACAGCCAGAAAACACAACAGAGAAGGCACACATAGAAAAGCTAACCCTGTAAAAAAGTTTCTGTTAATCACAGAACCTGTGTTTCAGCGTAAGAAGTTACAGTTTTGTGAGAGGCCATAACTGTCATGTGCAAGGGTATTAGTTTAGGCAGCCAACAAACATTTTTCTAAGCATAATGTCTGGTTTTCCAGCATTGTCATAACAGCAGTCTGTTCTAAAGAGAGTTGCATGAATAATTGAATATTTGCCTTCTCAGGCAAAGTGAAAAATATATGTGGTGGGAATGAGTCATAAAGAACCAAATTTGTGGCTTTTCACACTAGGAAAAAAGAAAAAAGTTTTACACTAAATTAAACATTTTGTTTGTTCTGTTACGCAATTTTTATTTACAAGCACTTGAAATAAAA
>WYDI02034093.1:0-30801 GCA_009867235.2 Psittacus erithacus | reverse complement strand
GACATGATGTGCTATGGTATGGAATACCTCTTTGGCCAGCTTGGGTCAGGTGTCCTGCCCCTGCTTCCTCCTGGCTTCCCCTTCTCCCAGGGCAGAGTATGAGGCTCAGAAAGTTCTTGATAAGTGTAAACATTCTAAGCAGTAGCCACAAACAGCGGTATTATCAGTACTGTTCCCAGACCGAAAGTCAGAAACACAGCGCTGCACCAGTTACCAAGAAGGATAAAAAATGACTGCTACTGCTGAACCCAGGACAACTGTCCAACTGTCCTCATGGTAAAAATGGTTTTTCATATCTACTCTGAACTTCTCATTTCAACTTACTTCCATTGCCTCTCATCTTCCACCATGCACTGTGATGAACAGCCTGGCTCCCTGTTCTTGATAATCCCTCTACTGGTAAGAGATTCAGTTGGGTCCTCCCTAAAGCTTTCAGTTCTCCAAGCTGAAGAAGTCCAGGCTCCTCAGCCTTTCCTCACAGGGCATGTGCTTCAGCCCCCTGACTTGATGGCCTTCTGCTGAATTTCTGATTTAAGGATGGTTTGGTTTTTTGCAAACTGGGTTGGGGATTTGGAAAAAAAACCCTGAAAAAATGGTCCCTGTTTGGGACAATTTAAGTCTTTGCTCTAACATACAGTTCCTGGCTGCTTTCAGGATAGCTGGTCTTTCTCCTTCTAAGCATAAATTAGAGATAATAGCACTGCCCTTCCTTGTAGAACAGATGAACTGGAAAACCCTTAAAGTAGCAGCATGTTTAAAAAACTATCGACAGCAGATGACACAGAAATTTTCACTCAGAACCCAGTTTTTATACTACTTCTCTGATTAACACAGCCCTTGAAGCTTTAAGCACAGCTTCCATGTAACCATTAACCTCTGCTGGCTCTTCAGAGCTGTTATTTTTTGCTCTAGATTCCCCTGCATCTTGTTGCCTGTGTGGTTTTAACAGCCAGGCCCTGCTGGCTTAGCTGCTTATTTGGGATTTTCCCCCTTCTAAAGGAAAGCAATGCAGGAAGCAGTGAGTTAAAATACAATCCTCTAAAAAAAGACTTGCATTTCTTGGTCAGGTGGAGTATAGGCAGAATTCCTGGGTAAGACTGCCACTGTCAAATGTCAGGAGACCCTTCACCAGAAAGACTAAAGGGCCTTGCAGAGGCTTCTGACAGAAGTTACTTGCTCTCCCTCTGATCACATCAACTGTCCTTCTTATATCAGTTTCTCTCCAACCGTTTTTTTACTCTTACATGTCCTCTTTTCCATCAATGATTGTGTGCATGCTCCGGGTCTGTAAGAAGTGGCAAGGTCCCTTTTCTTCCCTCCCCTTCTGCAGAGGCAGACAGGACAAAACCATCCTGCTTGTATTGTGTCTTTCAGTCAGGTCAGAGGACATGAAAACTGCAGTGTGATCATTTTCCTTTTGGCTGCGGAGTCTCATCTTCACAATGTGACTTATCTGAATAGAGAGCTTGAGGATCATCTTTTTTGCTACTTTAAATGCATGACAATCAAGTTCCTAGATCTTAAGGGAGGTATTTACAGAGAACATTCCTAAAATTATGGCATTTAGACAGTCTGGAAAATGAATGACCTAAAGAAAAGCACCAAGCTCTTAGTTTTCCTATGCAGGGAAATGTTAAGTGAATAAAGGAGACAACTTTATTTTCAGACAATAGAAAACTAGAGAGATTTCTGATGAAGGAAAACCAGACATTTGACACTGATTGAATACTAAAGTTAGTTCTTCGCTGTAGCTACTGCTGTGAATTTCTGAATGTCAGAAAAGAAATACAACAATGATGAGATCCTACCTGTTTGTTCTTTGCTGGTTTGAAACAGTCTGGACAGGCTGTGGCTCTAAATAAAGAAATCAAAATTAGCTGGTACTCTTACAGAAGAAGAGGTAAATAAACAGACTTCCAAGCACAGCATGTACACAGTCTTTTACCAATGTGTCCAGTATCTCACTTCCACAGCTTAGCACAGAGCAGATTTTACAATTAACTCTATTCTAAGCCACAAGTGGCAGACGGTGTATGGTGCCTGATCTAGAGAGAAGTCATGGACAAAGCTGTGCAAGCCTCCTTTGCTCTGACCACCACAAATGTGTCTTAGCTTTGAGATGGGATGGAAAAGCACACAAGCAGTTTAGCTGTCAGCCCTTTCCAATCCTTCTCAACAAAGATCATGATCAATGTTTAAGTTCCATGCAAGATGCGATGACATCTTGAAATCTACACTTGCTGTTCTCACACAATGCACACTACAACCTAAAGATTCAAATTGCTGCTTTTGGATAGGAAAATTCATTACTAACCCCAGGTGTTCAATACCATTTGTGCTTTGCCTCTTCAAAAGGAAACTATTGGCTGTTTCACAAAAGTGAAAGCCAAGTGAGTGAAACACTTTTTCTGAGTACTGTAGAGGAAGTTGCTGTTCCTATTAGTGGATTTCTATGTATGCAGTTAGACATGATTTCTAGCCTCCAACACAATTTATCATGTCTTGCTGGTGCTTTTCAAAGCCTCTGTAACTACTTTAGGCTATAAGGAAGCAGGCCTGTCCTCTTGTTTTTTGTACAAGAAATTTGCCTGACCAGTTTGTGACACAAAGCATCACAAACTCCCTCTTCCGCTATTTCAAAATCACCTTACCTTTAATCAGAAATCTCCAAACATAAACTATCAAGAGCCAATTCAATCTTCCATGTCAAACCCAGCACACCTACCTACACATAACTGTGGAAGAACAGCTTGAGAGATGAGAAACTGCACACACTATACTTGGAAACCTCACCCCAAACCATACCTGGAGGACTTTTCCAGCTTGAAACAAGATCCTACTTTGCTTCTACAAAAAACATGACTGTCTTTACTAGAGCATGACAATTGCCAAATTTACCCTATTTACAAAAGAAACCAAACCACTGCCTCAGAATATGCCCAGAGCCAGCCATTCAGAGGCAGAATGCATTGACACCTGAGAAGCTACTATGTAATTAAATTAAGTAACATGCTATTACTTCAGAAAAATGTCTATTAAAACTTTAATTGCTCTTTAAGTATGCTACAAAGAGAAAGCAAATAAAGGGATATTGTCAGGTCACATGGAATAAAGCTGAGTAGATGGAATGTGGAATGGAACTTCTTTACAGCTTTCACCGCTATAACTACTCCGCTCGGAGCGCTGACATTGGCACCGTGACATGCTCCACAAGAGTACTTTTGAAATGGCACAAGAAGTATGGGTGAGCTGAAAATAAGAGCCGAGAGGCTTCAGAGAAAGGAAAAGCACTACAGGAAACAAGAGCTGATCAAGTAAAATGAAATAAATAAGAACAGAAGGGTGCAGCATCCAGAAACACTTGAATTTTTACAAGATTGCAGGTACCATTATTTAGAATTGTAGTTTCTCAATAATTTCTCCCCCTTTTGCCCACACTTGAAGAAGCTGGAAAGGAAAAATGTTCAGCAAACACTGGTAATCTATTCCTCCAAATACCTCATCTGTCATCAAGCATGCATTCCCTTCATCCCCCAAGCCAAGCCAAGTTAAAGATGCCATTGCTGAAAACCAAGGAGGTGGCAGATGGGGCATTCAAAGATCACAAACCTCCAGAAGGGGTAAAATCAGGGAAATATATAAAAGTTGCAAAGGAAATCTCTAGTCTCAAGAAATGAATTTACTATGCAACAGAGAAGTCTATGCCAAGCCTCTATCTTTACTAAGATTTAACTTGCAGTAGGGCACAAGTGATGAAACTGAGTGAAACTTTGATTTTTCCAAGAAGCATCAGCAAATGGGAAGAGTGAACCTGTTTATCCAGAATGTACTGCAGAGTCTGAGAAATCAGATTAAATGGCAGCTAAATTCACAGAAATATTTTGCTTCTTTGTGTATAGCAAATACCCGGCTGGGCCAGATCAAAAACTATGTGTAGTGGCCAGGGAACTTCTGTTTTCATCAACCAGCTAAATTGGATTAATTCACTTATAGCCTTCCTGCCCAAGCATGTCTCTTATGAGAGCAGGAAAACCTGCTCAAAAGACCCTCAAAAGATTTCCCAACCCTCATGGTTTGAGTTTATCTTTATAAATGACACAGCTATATGGACAAGGGCTGAAACTGAACAACTTACCTGAATGTTCTCCTGCCAGTTGAAATTCTGGATTAGTCATTTATTGGCTTTAAAGCACAGAATTATCCAGAGATGGTGTAATTTTAATTCTATCTGATTATGAGAAAGTTTAGATGCAGCCCCTATCGCAGTTTATAAACACGGCGTATTCTCATCTGTAGCAAATCCAAACCAACAATGTTGCACAATATTTAGATAAAGATCTTTTGTTACTTATATAAAAACTTACAGGAAATGGCACTCCTCATCTGTTTCTGGGTGAGCGAAGACCACACTAACTTCAAACAAACTCTACATTGAAAAAACAAAAGAAAAAAGCAGAAGCTAAGAGGTTTTTACATAAACAGGGAGGATATTCTCAAGCATCCTTATTGTAGGATTAGGAAAACAGTAAAGAGGTAGGCAAAGGAGAAAGTAACCCGTTTATTCTACAACAGCCTCTATGTGAGCTGTAATAGCATTTGCATTTCTGAAGTAAGCAAAGATTATCTGAGAGCACTTCAAAACCATGAGTGACCTACACATCATAGACGGTGGCCCCATTTTGCGCAGGGGGAACTGAGTCAGAGGCAGTGTATGCTCAAAGCCTATTACGGTCACTAAACTTCACAAACCATCAGGGAGAGCAGTGCATAGCATGGAATAAAGATAAAACCCTGTAGTAGTCACCACTGTAAAATTTTGTCAGGGGCTTTGTTTGCAATGACTGAATGGCCCTGGGGCAAAGAAAGGCAGCATATCCTAGTGGAGTGACAGCTAGACCAGAAACTCTAGTATAATCTCATTTCTACCCCCAATTCCCTCTTTGGCCTTGGGCAAACAACACTCATTACTTCTGTTATTCAGATACCAGAACACCTCAAGAGGGCTATTGAAAAGATTGGCTAATATTCAAGAGCCTTGTAGATAAAGAGCACTACACAAGTAACTTTTATGGTACAATGATGTCTGGAGTGGCTCAGTGCCTAAGCACTGTGGAGCTTTTGCTAACTTGGTATGCAGGAAGTTTGTTTCTTCTTGGATCATCTTCAGGATAACTGAGCATTTCTTTCTTCACTAAGACAAAAGGTATGCTTTCAATTAGCACTCCTGGGAAAAGACAATCTGTAATTACAATGAAAGCTGACAAATCAACCTAAAGACTAAATGAGTCTAGTCCTGGGGTCAGTTTTATGGCTGAGGACAAGTTAAAACTGCAGACTGCCTTGTCAGCAGGAATTTTACCTTCAAGATGAATGCCATGTTCAGTCAATGCATTTCAGAACTATTTTAAGGTTAGTCAGAATCTGGAAGTTGAAAACAGGGTCTGAAAAAACATTTCTATTGCCTACTTAGAGGTACTGCAGGTTCAAACATGCCTATCTCTAGCATTCATTAAAGTGAACAAGGACCAGACTTTCCTCTTTCAGTATGTTTCAGAAATAGCATGTTAAATTCTAGGGATAAAATGTAACAACCTCAACAATTTATCTCACAGAGCAGTAAGGGTGTTGGCAGTAATAGGAGAGCAAAGAAGGAACCTGTGAACATTCCTTAGCCTCTGGAAAGCAGAGATCCTGAAGAGAAAACTGAAAAAGTCTCATTCAAAAAGAGGATACCAGCCCTGGAGCAAGATATTCAGCAAAAAACTGTGATGGTTGCAGAAGATGCAACGATCTATGTGTACAAAAATGAAGACTGGACCCCTCAGTATGAGATTAGGAGATCTCTCGTTAAAAGAACTTCTCCCCTGTTTCCCCCTACCCTGACTTTAAGAGCAGTGCAACTTGTTTATCTGTTAATAAGGGAAAAACATATATATTTCCCCCCTTATATATTAAACATATATATTCCCCCTTATATATATATAAGTGTATATATGTAAGGTGTGCATATATATTAGTGTATAAACACAATCACATACAACAAGAAGAGAGAAAAAAAAACAGAGAAAAAAGTGGTATCTTATTTATACAACACCTTTCCATCAGCAGGAACACCCAACTCTTCAGACAACTGCGGATGAATAATCCACTTATAAGCTTCTTTCAGCTGAACAATGTCATCCTTCGCCACGGAAAGGCCCAGATTTCTGAATAACAAAGAAATAATAACTTGCACAGGGGCCTGTCAAGCATAGATACATGACATATATTTCAAGTCAAACTTAAGTAACTAATTCCAGGTAAACAAGTGATGCACAAATAAAAATGGACTAAAGCACTAAGCATCCATACCATGGCATGAAGGAATGAAAGGCTGTTCCAGAACCTCTGTAACAGCATTAAATCTTTGTATTGAATTAACAAATAAAGTGTTAAGGAAACATTATGGCCAGACTACAATTCCAAGTAAGATGCTTCCCCATAAACACATAAAACTTTGGCAGGGAGTAGCAAAAGGTGTAGCTAACATCAGCTTAAACTCAAAGACTATGTTTCCTCCTTCCTGCCAGACTTGGATGCTGATGCTGCACAGCACGGTAAGTAATACCAGTCCATTGATCCCCCTGAAGGCAAACCCTAATCCACCAAAACCCATTTTTCTCAGCCACATCAGTGAGATGATCAGCTCTCCCAGTGATCACATAAGCACTTCTGCTAACACAAGAAAGACAGAAGGTACATGCAGATGGAGGCAAGAGCCTTCTGATAGTAAACCAACATCTAGTTCAGCATAAGTAAACTGAGTATCTGGATCCTGCAGGGCAACACTTGTGCTGCTTGCTAAGGAGCCTCCTGTCCAACTTCCAGCCTAAGTACTATCTTGTTCTGCCCTGTTTCTACTTACCAGTGGATTTTTCACTAACATTTAAATATAGAATTTTTTTGTTAAGTGTAAAAGAACATGCACTGAGGAAACTCATGCCATAGCTCCATGGTCAATCAAAAGTTGCAAAAGTCTTTCCAGAGACTACCTGGAGAAGCGCTGAGACAGAGATGTAAGAAAATTCTTTGTTTAAAGGATTTAAACAGGTACAAGACTAGGCCTCAACTATTCTATTCCTACCAAGAGAGAAGTTAAAAGGAGCAGATGCCTTTAAGGATGCCAGCATATGACTTCAAACCACTTGTTTGGGAACTTACAGAGCAAGGCCCATGTCCTCCTGTACAGAAGGCACCAATGATAAGCTATGTGGGCAATGTTTGCCCTACAAGGCCTCATCCTCTCTCAAGCAATTTAATGAAACAACTGCTTTCAAATTAGTCTCAAAGTAGGAAGTGATTCATCATCTTTTAATCTGTCTTTCAATGAATATCTAGAAATGGTACTTCCTGCCAACATAAATTCCACCAAAGACTACTCCAGTATCTAACTTTGAGACAAGTGTATTTCTTTCCTCTTGCCCACAAAGACAACTCATCTGTTCAAAATGGCTCTAATATGTTATCATTTGGCCAGGAGTAGGTATGTCCTGGAGCAGACAAAGAATCAAATGTATAAATTTATTTCAAAACACTGAGATATAAAAAAAGATGAGTCAAAACTGACTTGCACCCACTGCACTAATGTTTTTCTTGTTACACTATTCACTTTTCACTATTATCTGACAATTTTCAGTCACTATTAATGTAAGCTAAACCTGACATGGTGGCAAAATGAAGAGGTCGGTATTTCACTGTCTTCATGTACAAGATTCTGGCTCATGGCATCATGGCACCTCTCAGGACCATTAAGTTAATGCAAAGCTGTACAGCTGGACAGACAACCTACACTCCCAGTTGAAATGCATGGTGTCAGAGTCATACTATGAGACAAAAAAGATAAGACCTTCTAAATAAGGTCAAAACAGTTTCAGAAAAACCCAAAATAACACAAAACAACCAAAAACCACCGAACGAAAACCAGGTGCCATTTTATCCTTTGTAAATAAGAAGTAAAGCAGACAAGACTATAAAATCAACTTCTTCTCTGCTCATCATTTATATAGACAAATAGTGTCTATACAAAAGAGTTCTCATCAGACAGACAGCAAAAGCTACGGACAATAAGAAGTTAAAATAATAATAATGAAAAGCCAAACAAATAAAATGACAGCATATCTCAATTCTGGTTTTCCTTATGGCTAGTTTTGAAGATACAAAGTAAGTTAAAATCATGGCCAAGCACATAGGAAGTGAGTCTATATATTCCACAACTGTTAGCAAAAGTACCTTTATATGAAAGCAACTGTCTTGACCTCAAAAATATGGCCCTAATTGCTTGGTTAAAATTTTCTCTTAACATATATGTCTCAGCAGATCCACTGCATTAAGTGGTTTCTCATTTCTACTCTGCTGGAAAAAAGTTACAGGAAGAGTATCTCTCTTTTCTCTAAATCTGGAGAACTCTCTAATAGAAGTGGTATGAGGGTTGCCAAAAGACATTACTCACCTCATTTCCTGTTTTAACACCAGCCAAGCAGCACGCTATAGGTCACCAGCCATGCCCAGGAAGAAGAGAGGGGGAGAGAAAAACCAAAAGCAAGTGAAATTAAGGCTCAAAACTCCCAACAACTGTGGGGCTGTCAGAAGGAAAAACACTTTAAAAAACCTCAGATCAAAAAGGAAGAATTAGGATTTTAATTAAACTTTTGCTTTAGAAGCGGAAAGACAGAATTGGTGTTTGTAAGAAATTACTTTGCAATTCACCTCAAGTCCTACCTGACTTTAAAAAAGAAAGATCAGGCTACATTAAACATACTTTGAAAGTTGCTATTAACAAATAACCAGCAAAAGACACCAACAGCCTAAGTCAGGAGCAACTAGCCGTTATCAAACTCAGCAGCAACTAGCAGTTATCTACCACACAGAGAAATGAGGAGTAAAAGAGAAGTGTCTAAATAGATGGTCTATGAAACTGATCTGACACATAAAGAAAAAATAAATCAAATTCAGTTATCATCCATCATAAAAAACATGAAATAAAAGACATACTTGGTCTCATGGTAATCACAAACCCTTTCCCTGAGGATTGCCCTCTTATTAAAAGCACACCACTTAGTTCAGGAGACACAGGCTGAATATGAGAAAGCTGAAGAACAGAAGGAATGATTCTAGAGGTCAGAGGGAGCTTTTAGTACAAACGCTGGAGTTCACTAACAATTTTTAATCACACAGCATAGGTAGGAATGGCTGAAAGATGTGATTGTCCTCAATCTGTGCATTGCAAATACTTCCTCAAACTACTCCTCTCCTCTAGCAGCCTTATATATTTAAAGAAATATAATGTAGCAGGTCGCTTAGATGCAGCACTGCCCAGGAAAGCAGATCATGAACCACCACTCAGGTGTCCCAGCCAACAAATGGAACTTAGCAGTATCAGAATTAACAACAGTTATAACAAAGGGCAAAAGCAGACTTAAAATTGCCAGTGGTATGAAAGGACAATAGAAAAACACAAAAGCAAGCACAAAGGAGGAACAGCCATCGAAGCAGTGCAACACCAATAGACTTGAGCAAATTCGAAAACCATCAAGAAATTAAAAGACTTCCAAACGTTCCAAACATTGCTTATGCCAAAAAGCTTCTCAAAGCATCCTTCCCAAACTCTGCTCTGGGAGCCAAAGATTTGAGAGGCGCATCTCTTTGCAGCCTCATTCACTTCTCTTTGTACTGACACATTGATTCTACAAGACCATCTATCATTTCAGTGTAGTAACTGTTCAGCACTTTAGGCTTTAGATTTTGCCTCTGTGTGGGCCAAGGGTGACTGCCATTCTCTGCATCACAATGAAAACATACCTTACTAAACTGAAGTGCATGACAGTTCACCAGAATTTTCTATTAGCTCTTCAATTAAGTGGAAAAAAAGTGATGTTGGACACAGGTAATCAGAAGACCTGTACAATGTTTCCATTTCAACTGAGTGCCTATCAGTGCAAAAACAATTAATAAGAAGAGAAAAACTCCCCTCAAACTTCCTACGACAAAGCAACGACGTTTTCAGTTCTTCCTTTACTAATAATAGCAAAATAATACATGAAGACTGGCAGAATAACCTCTTACTAATAGACACAGTCTGGATATCTAGTCAAGACACAGTCTGGACATCTAGTCTCACCATCCTCACTGAAGATGAAAAATAAGTTGTTTGGCTTGAAACAATTACAAAGACAAAAATCAAAATTAGTAGTTTTTAATCTGTGGACCACAGATGACTAGCAAAGTGTCAGAGAAATGAGATTCCATACACTTGTCATACAACCATAGATACATACAAAATATCCAAAAGAACTGGTATTTCAAAAGCAGTGAACAACACCCATTTCAATTCTGCATAACTTTAAATCTCTCCCTTTCTTTCTTCAGATACAGTGCTTTAAGAGTAACTTCCTCCCAAACCCTGTCGAAAGAATTACCATCTATTATCAAGGAAATAATTCTGAGGCAGAGGTTTGAAAACATGTATCAAATTTTAAGGAGCAGAGCCAGGATCACAACATCTTTTCATTGATATCAAAAGGAACCACATCTTAGATTTCTTTTACATGCTGATAGAGGAGCTCAATAAAAAAAAAACAGGTATATTATCCTTCCTTTGGTACATCTAATAGAATGAGGGAATCCTAAAAACGATGCTAGAAATATTAAGGGGAAAGAGGGATGGTGGAGAGAGGACACAAACTTTGTTAGATACACACTACACCAAACTACACATTACTGAACAAAATAAATATCCTTGTACTGGTGGAGTGCTGTTTACTCAAATTCACTGTGATTCATTATCCTGCATATGCAGACAGTATGAGTAAGACTGCTGCACAAAACACCATGAAGTATACTGTAATCTTGTTTGCATAATAACCCAGCTAAAATCATAAATAAAAAGAGTTTCCAATTGAAATTCCTTGAACATAATTCTGAAGTAGAGAATATGACAACCATAGAACCGGGTCTAGAAATATGCACTTTACAAATGCCAATTTAAAAAATCTCCTATGCCTTAATTTAAGGCACATGTAGGTTTGGTATTCAATCAAGTGGATAACCTCACTTCTTCCCCCTGTTTTATGGGGTACAATCACAAAACAAAGAAAACTTCTGCATGTAAGTAGTTCTGCTAAAATGAGACCACAGTTCAGATTTCATCTCCTCTGTCTTGACTTCAAAATTGAAAGACAATTAAAAGTATTACTTTTCCCCTTCAATTAAGAGTGAACAATAGATTGGGTTACTGTGAGCACAGAAGACAAAAGACCAAATTCCAAATGATATTCAAGCACCAAGCCAGCCAAAGCCCTCTACTCTCTCCCAGCTGTATGCGAAACAGGGGATCAGATCCCTCTACTTCATAATTACTTTATGTTTGTGAAGTGGTTTGAAAATGAAAAACGCTCATTACAGAGCTCAAGCCTGCAGGGCAATGCTTAACAGCACATATATTTCTGAAATACACTAGCTTAGGCACTATATTGATTACAAGCTGCAGGATATTATTCTAATGTTATCTGAGGGATCACAGTGGCAACAGCTGAAATACCATGCACAACCCCAGCCACGGCATTTTTTCACTGTATTAGAAAAGAGCTTCGAGATGGGGAATTCCATGATGAGGTATACACAGTCCTACAGGGAGTAATGACTACAGATGCTATTTGCATCAATGTCCTTGTAGCAAGAACCGGGATGATGGATCACGACTGAGACTACAGAGAGAGTTAACAGTCACCCTTTTGAAGGGCATGACTCACTTCAGATTCTAATATAGTTGTCTGACATAAACTTGGGACTCCTGTATTTATGATTTATTTTAATCAAATATCCTACTTGTGGAAAGAGGTGACAGCTTCTCTGCATTACAGATACAAATACTATGCAAATGCATATTTTATGTCCCACTCTTCTTCAGCTCTGATCGTACATTTTTGACTTGGCAGGATGACAACTGTCTAAATTAATTGAAGGCAATATTAAAAGGCAGTTTCTGAGTGTTTTTTGGTTAAAAAGAAGTCCGAGAAGATTGCGTGTCACACAAAAGGTCAACAGGAGGGAGGCTGCCTTTGGGGTGTCCTTTTGTGATAAAATTACATATGTTCTTGTAAAGTGCAGTTCCAAGAATTAAAAGCAGAATTTAACAAAAGACCTCTTTTCAACACAAAGCACTTCGAGATATTTGAGAAGTTTTGACATATCACTTGCTGCTTTTCTATAACCATAAAACACGAACTGTTTTTACCATTTTTTTTTCAAGTGATAGACAGGCAGTTAATAAAACCCCATGGTTTTAAAGAGGTTCTTTCTCCACCATCACCCATTTCACCCCTTCAGTTAGAGCACAGCTACACAAACAGTCCACTTAGCATTTGACAAGACTCAAGGGATGGAATAGAAAGGACAGCAGGAACTTCCTAATGCAGACCTGCTCCCAGACAAACCAGAACTGTTTACAAAGAGAACAGAACTGGTTTTGGATCTTCCTATTCATTCATCTCACTTCACCTATTCATTTCTGGACATCACAACTTTTATTCCCTTGATTGTACCAAGTATTATAGTATTGTTTGAACATAAAGACAAGATAGCTTAAATGAAGCAGATGGACAGGTTAAAAATTACTCCTCATCCCTTTTATGAAAATAATAATTTATTGCACTTACAAGACAAAGTTACTATAAAGTAATAAATCTGGGTATCTATCAGCTGCATCTGCCAATCTAGTTTTGCCAGTCCACACAGTCTCAGCGTATCACTAACATTTCCATCAGCTAGATGAACTCTCTGAAGCAAACTATTACTTTTTGCTTTCATTTACAGCCAAGGCTGATTCAAAAGCCGGCAGAAACATTTGCCCTCCTTGTTCACGTTAGTGCGGGAACATTACAGCGCTAGAAAAGCAGTGCACTAACACCCTCTACCGAGGCATTCTGGCAAAGACCCACAAGGAGGGTGAGGGAAAACGGCAGTATCAAATCTTACTTTCCTTGTCTCATCATTACATAGCTATGCTATGCAAAAAAGAATAAAAGAAATTTATTTTTAAGCTAGATAAACTATAGGTGTCCAGCTAAAGATGCATAATGGAAAAGTATTAAGAACTTGACACCATGGGAATTGCAGCTGGGACTTGAGCCAAAGGATTCTGTGCCTCACTTTGGTTTTTGCTTTTTGAGGCTATAATGAATAGTGTAAGGAAAGTCTCAGTAATGACTAGTAAAGGGAGACTGGAAATGGAAAAGACCTGATCTACAGTATCCTAGAAATAATAAAGCTCCTCTTTATTTAAACACCTAAGCTTACACTGAGCATAAAGGTGGAGTAAGTTTGACCAACAGCTGGAGTTTTACAGAGCATCGCAGGCACACACGCATGCATCCACATATCTGCCTAGCCTGAAAGGGCTTTTTAGACATATCCCATTTTTTGGATAACCACAAAATCAAATGGGAATAAGGGCAGTTCATCCAGCCAGAAAGCACAATTGTTCTGGTATTATTTTACCACGCACAGCAGCAGCTCAAGCAAACACACTGTGCTTGATTTCAGACTGGAAGTAGAGAATCTTATGTTCAGAAAGACTTAGAAGTAGAGTATATGTTAGCACAATGCAGCCATGACACTGCCTGAGGTGCTAGAACTAACAGTATAAATCAACACTAAAAGTGTAGCAGATTATTTAACAATCAAACCATTTGGGATGAGAATTGATTTAATCACAGGTTTATATATAAAACCAACACCATTTCCATTTCTTTCTGCCATGTTCACTGAAGCTCCTGCTACATCTTACCACAGCAGGCATCTATTGCAAAGGTGTACATGTTGCCCTTTAGAACAGGTTTTGCATCACTTTATACCAGAAAGCAGAGGGACATCATGAAATGTCTCACAACTAAACAAAAACTGCTGCTTTATTGATCAAGTTATATTATACTTAGTATTTTCCCTCTATTTTTTAAAAATAAATTACCAGGGTTATTCACACCTCCATATTATCATTGGCCTCTATAACTGAATGACTGAAATGTAAACCATTTGATTAAAATTGCCATCAAAATCAGTAGTTTTACAACTGCCACAAATTTCAGTTTTACAAATCTAGACTTTTAACAATGCTCAAGACTATTAAAATGTGCACTTTCACATCATTTCAAATGCTGAACAGTTAAAGAGTCCATCTTCAAATTCCTTCATTTGTATTCTGCACTACCAATTATCATCTATTTCAGGAAAGGCACCAGCTGTGCACTTCCTTCTCCAGGAAGATCCACAAAGCAGAGCCAGCATCTGTACCAAAGGGAACAAATACACCAAGGGCTTCACGAAACTCCTTTTGGATTTTCAGCTGTAAAGTAACTCCTGGGCTAACTGAAAACTGAAGCGACTCAGGCACTTTATAATTAAAATAAGACTCACCAACAAGGAAAAGGAGAGCAGGCATCACATCTAGCATGTGGTTTTGGCTTTTTTTAAACAATAGCAATTAAAAATCAAACCACCTCCAGCTTGTACATTCCATAGTTACTTTCTTTAATATGTATTTAAGTTATGAAGAAATAGTTGTAAATACTTACCTCCCTAACAGACAGCTGTGGGGGCAGTGACACAGAAAATACAAAACTAGTGAATTGGTAATCAGCAGAATTAACCTTTTGGCACACCTGCAATAGAAGGATTTTAATATTAAAGCACAGCAACAGACCTCAGTTGAGAAGCTTTTAGGATGTTCTTTCTTCTACTGTAATCACTGTAAATCCATGTTAATACACATTCAGATAGATGCAGAACATACAAACCAGAGTAATCCCTAACAACTTATTGCAATATAAACTTTTTTGTTCTGTTAAAAGCAAGTAACTGATAAACTGTACCCTTATTGCTATGAAACAACTAAATCTGCTATTATAAGACTAAGACTGATTGTATACCAAAATCTTAATGCAGTGAATTACACCACAGTGACCAAAGGCTGAAACAACTGGCTCAGAAATGCCTTTCTTTGTGGCAGAGATACAATTCTATGACAACAAATGTTTAAGATCCTAAGACAAGAACAAACACTTATCTACAGGATTAATTCATAATCATCTTCATTGTAAAAAAATGGTGTTTGTCACTGGAAATAAAGTAAGAACCCAAAGAGATATTAAACATTTTAAAGCAGGGTGGTAAGAGCTGATGACTAGATATCCCTAACAGAAGTAAGCTCAAACACACATGGAGAAATCTTCTAAAACATCAGTGATTTAGTGAATGCTAAAGATGAATTCTGAGCTTTCAAGGTGAATTCAACATCTCAGATACGGGAATTTCCTTATGAAATAATCACTTTTTGGGGTGCCTTAGCAAAAACTGTCAGATTTTCCACTGCTACTCATGAGTTAAATCTGAAGTAAGTCTTAGAAGTGGATTCTGTAAAAATACACATAATCTGCCAAAAGAAACAAAAAAGAAACATCATACACTGCAGCAACAAAAACTATATACTGTACTTTCTGTTTAGTTCCTTTTAAGATACAGTCATGCTATTAAACCAAATTATTTTCTATTAAAACTGTTAAACATAAATACAAGTGTGATTTTTCCAGCTGATATTTCAGTTTGTCACACAAGCAATTTTACAGCTCAAAGATGATGCTTGCAACACTCATTATGCCCATATTCTCTCCTAGCTCATATTTTCTCCAACAACTACAATCTGTTGTATCACCAACACATTTTCTTTCTCTGTGGCTTTCTAAATAGTAGCACATTGTAAAGATAGACTTTTGCTGTATTAGGAACGTGTAGTTGAGCTGAAGCAGTTGACACCTCCTCATTTTCCCTTCACATAGAGAAAGTGAAGGAAGGTCAACATTTACAGTGTGGTTTTCCTTGTATCTAAGCATCTGAACCTCAGATTACCTCCTAAATTCATGTAACCACGTATCTGTTAGTCCTTCCTTTAGGAAAATGCGCTCCTAGCAGTGATTCCATTGCACCTGCACTGCTGGTTTTTTAACAAGTTACATTATTATAAGCCCTGGGTAAAACATGGTCACACTAACAGTTTCTTTCCCAGCTGCACAGGAGGTGTGCAAACACTGTCAATGAGCAGTATGTAGCTGAATGGTGCCATCTACATTTCAAATATTCAAAAGAGGTATTTCAGTTGCTTTTCTGCTATCTTTCTCTCAATTGTTTAACTGTGTGGCGTTTTTAATCACCAGCTCTATCCCTTAGGCTCCAGCATACACAAGCTCCCAGAAAAGTACATAGAAAGACTAAGAACAGGTATTTACCTTTTTAACAAAGTCAGCCTCACAGAACTCCTGAAGAATTCCCAAACACACATTGCAAATCTTCACAGCCGAGTTCTCCACTGCAGTATTTTCATCATTAATCTGAGGAATCTGCTGGAGCGCTCCATTGTGGTTCAGATCCTCGGGCCCTTCTTTGAGGTGTTCAAGTCTGATTCTCTTACACGGGGGATCAACTACATCAAAACAAACTGTATCTTCCTTTTCTGGATTATTTTTCAGAAATTCTTTCAAAACCTTTATCAAATCCTAACACAAACAGAGGAATCACATTCTTGGTTTTGTCTCTTTTCTCCATTGCACATACAAACACAATTCCAAAAGGCAGTACTAATCATTCTAGCTTAGCCTTAGTGTATGCAATTGATAACTTAGAGTTTAGACCAAAAGACACCTACACAATTAAAAAGCTCCAAGCTTTATTTCTCTCAAATTATTATCCAGAGAAATTGAATTTTGCTGAACAGATTTCTTTATCATCCAAGAGGAGCGAAAACATTTTACAGACCTCACTTGCAGAAATGTACTTATCGTGGGCCCCATTGCTATTCAATGCAAATAGATGTTTATTGCCTTTTTGTCATTTACATTATGTTAGAATTTGATTCCTCCACCACCAGTAGCCCAGATGAATAGGAAAAGAGTTGGCTAGTGTAGTATGAGAAGAAAATGAGAACAGGTACAGGTGAAGGTGAAATTAAATACATAGAGGAAGAATTTCATATGAAGGAGGAAACCTACAAAAATTAAGGGATGTGCTGGTGAGGAGAGAGAAGAATTACCTGCATGTCTCTGAATTTTAGGAAGGATGAGAGGTAGAGGCAAGACATAATTCAGAAAGATTTATTAAAAAGTCTTTACTAACAGAGGTTACCGTCATGTTGCAACTTAGAAGAAAATCAGGTAGAGACACAAAAGAATGAAGAATGGCATACAGAATGAAAACTTCTCAAAGACTGACAGAAAAGGGAAAGGAATAAGGAAAAAAGATGTGAAAAATGAATTCTGGGAAGTCTAAACTTGACCAAGGTGAAACAATCAAGACAGACATGAGAAGATGGAAGCACAAAGACAAGGGATTAGACCAAGTAGGTGGAAATGTTTATTTGGCCTACAATAAGAGGTCTCAAGGAGCCAATACAGAGGAGGCAGCAAAACTAAGTTAAGGAGTACCAACTACAAGAACAAAGGCAAGAAAGATTGTGCACAGCTAGGAAAAACTTGAAGAACACTGAATTTCAGCATTAAGGTCAGCTAAAAAGGACATCTACTAACACTGTGTTTAACTGATTGAAAAGATGTATCCTGTGCTCAGTAATTTTTCAGTTACAACCCCCTACCAACTTTACTGAAAGAAAAAGGAATTATCAGGTAAGTTTGGAGCATAGACAGCTCCTCCTTTCCACCAGCTACACTGCCCACAGGCCCTTTACTACCTATTACCTTAAAGGAAAAAGAACACAGGGAAGAGTTATACATGCTCTGCTTTAAAAGTGATAGAGCCATGCTGTGCCAAAGCTCACATGCCCTGTTTTCTGGTGGTTTTGAGGAACACATGGCAACTTTCACAGTCAAGCTTAATGTTTAACCCACAACAATCATTGTATTCTATGATTCTTCTGACTCCTCACAATTGCATAGCATAGCAGAAGTCCTTTTCCATAAGTCTTTTTACAAAGTGTTTTCCTCTCAGGCAAAGAGTCCAAGAATATAACCAGCTTCTCCTCCAAGGTAGCACAGAGAACACTGGATTCATACAGTCACACATTCTAATTAGGAACACAAAGAACAAACCTTGTATGGATGTCTATAAAGCATCTGTGATCCCACGCTGCAGAATCTTAAAATGCACCGTGGGCAAGTGCCAGCGTCCAGTAACAGCTGAACAATTGGTCTGTCCTTTTCTGTTAGGGAAGACATGCTGGAGAATCCTAAAATTTAAAATAGAAGGGAGAATAAAAAAGCTTGAATAAACACAGTTCAGCAACTCAACAACGAAACAACTCACTTAAACTGCATCAGATTTAGAATCACTGGATTTTGTGTGTGCTCTAGAGGATGTTTAGGATACCTATTTCTCTTAAACCAAAGGCACAAGAGAATTAGAAGATCAATCCAGAAAGACCACTAACTCAGGGAAAAGCTTCTGTATTTCCTATAAAAGCCTGAAGTCAGAGTTCTAACAAAGATGTGCTGAGCTTTTGTCATTGGTTTTATCTTTAATAACGTGCACTACATGACATGGTGTTAGTCACTGAATGAAGGAGGGTGGAGCTAAGACATATTAAGACAAATGTAAAATGGAAATTCCTTCCAAATTGCAGCAACTAAAGAATCAGTATGTTAAAATCACAGAGAATAAAAAAGCCCCACATACATGCCACCACCTTTGGTCATACAAAGCCCCAAAGCCAAAGGAAGACTTTTCTATCCATCAGCTGCTTCAATTCTGAAAGATTCTTATTTCCCATCTCAAATATAGGACCCCTGCTCTTGTAAGAGATCTCATAAAGGTTTTATTTTGTATAAGATGATAATTAATTTGGCTTCCTGTCATTCTCTCTGCCCAGAGCTTTAGAACAGACTAATTTCTTTGACCAAAATTTAACAATGGGATAGATCCCTGAACATTTCTTGAAAAATACTGAAAAACAGAGATTCCCAGTGAGGTGCTCACTCTTCCTGGGTATCAAGGAAACTTTAGGAGGCAATAAGATAACCACAGCTGTTCAGACCAAAGAAACAGTCTCTTGTCACCCAAAGCAGGGATAAACAGATGCCACAAGAAGATCTGTGTGAGCAGGACATGTACCTCTGCCAAGAGCTCTCTGTCTCCAGTTACTGCTGGTTTGGGGTATTCCTCTGCCCTAGCATGCTTTGGCTGTTGGTAAACCTCAGCACTTTCCTTCGATCCTTCAGTGTCTCTTTGAAATTCTTTTGCTTCTAAATCCTTTGTCAAGGAATTCCACAATACCTACTGACAGACAAACCACCCAATTTCATCTGGGGGCTTAGCTCCTGTGAGCAACACTTGATGTGACTCCATTTGATGTTTTGGTATTGCAAGAGCTGGTGTAGAGGCAGGATATACTGGAGTCCTCCACACTAGCCATAACCTGTTACACCTCTAATGTTCTGTCCTACTCAGGAGTGCCTTGTGCTCAAATATCTCAGCCACGGAAAACCTTCACAGCTTGGGGAAAGTTAATAATTCAACTAATTTAGCTTCTTCTGGATGTGGATTCTTTATGGTAAGCTGTAAAAAACAAACTATCTAGAAAAGTTCAAACTTGCTTTTAAAAAAGAAAAAATACATACTTTTAGGTAATTTAGCTCGATTCTGCTTGACAAGACTTGAATATAGAATCACAGAATCATAGAATAGTTAGGGTTGGAAGGGATCTTAAGACCATCCAGTTCCGACGCCCCTGTCATGGGCAGGGACGCCTCATAATAGACCATGCTGCCCAAGGCTCTGTCTAACCTGGCCTTGAAAAAAAGAAATCCTATTCTATTCAACCACAAATACTCCTTCCCTTCATGTGGATAAGCATGTGAGTATTGTTTAATATTTAACACAACTGTGTTTCACGCTACCAAGAAATTAAGGAGAGAAGCTCCGTAAGAAACTTTCCCCTTCCACGAGGATATAACGCTGGCGCTGAACGCCCGCAGCCCGGCCGAGACAACAGGTACCGGTGCCCCCTGATCCGCTTTTTCCTCCGACACTGGACACAAACCACCCCGCAGCCCCCCACCCGCTATCGCGACATTAGTCGGGATCGCGACCAAGCCAGCCCTGAGCGGCCCAGCAGCGCGAAGCACCCCCACTCCCGGCCGGCGCCTCAGGTCTCGGTGAGGGAACCCCATAACCACACACACACACACACACGAGCGCGCCCCGATCGTTAGAACAGTTACAGCCCCCCCGCACTGAGGCGCCTCTCTCGGGCTGAACCGAGGGGATAAGGGGGTGAACAGGGACCTCTCATCACACGGCCGCCCTCCCGCAGGAGGCCGGAGGCACCGCCGATGGGCTCCGGGCGGCTGCCGCCCCCCCACACCGCTCCGCCCGGCTCCGATCACCTCACGGCTCCCCTCGCTCCGTGCGGGGCCTCGCCCCCCTCCCAGCACAGTCGCGCCACAGGCTTGTGCAGCAGCAAGGCAGAGCGCATCGATGAGCCTGCTCGGGGGGAAAGCCTTGCTACGGACCCGCGGCTGGTGAACAGCTCGGCGGTCCCTCATCGCGCCTGGCAGTGGGCGGGCGGAGGAGCGCGGCGGGCCGGGCCGGGCCGGACCGGGGGTAGAGCGGGGCCCGCAGGCGGGCGGAGATGGCGTCGCAGCCGCCGCCGAAACCATGGGAGAACCGGCGGCTGGCGGGAGCTGTGGCGCCGGCCTTCCAGTGAGTGCGTGCGCCGGGTGTCCGCGGCCTGTGGCGGGGCTGGATGCGCCCATCTCAGGGTGGCTGCTTGCGCCTTCCCCTCCTCGGGCCTCCCGCCTTGGCCTTCTGCCCTGAGGCGAGCTCAAAGGTCGGGCCCAGCCGGGCTGGGCCTCCGGCTGGGCTGAGCTTGAGATGGGGTCGGTTTGGGCGGCCCTGGGGAAGGGGGAGTGATCTGTTGGGGTGTTTTGGGGTTGCTTATCCCGTTGTGTGCCCGCTGGGGAAGGGCCTGTGATGGATCCCAGTTCTTGGTAGAGGGAGGGAGCTCTACCGAGTGTGGAGTGACTGGATCACTCCTCCCAGTCTGTAGGAAGCTGTGTGTTTAATGTGGCGAAGGAAAAGCTTCATTGTTGCCATGAGTGGGTAGTTGGTACGAGTGCAGGATGCTGCACCTGGGTCGGGGCAATCGCGGGCGCAGCTACTGACTGGGAGGAGTGATCCAGAGCAGCCCGAAGAAGAAGGGCTGAGAGGCAGACAAGAAACTCAACCTGAGCCGACTCCAGTGTACGCTCACAGCCCAGAAACCAACCGTATCCTGGGCTGCATCAAAAGGACCGTGACCAGCAGGTCGAAGGAGGTGATCCTGCCCCTCTGCTCTCGTGAGACCTTACTTGGAGTTTTGTGTGCAGTTCTGGTGTCCTCAACATAAAAAAGACATGGAACTGTTGGAGCAAGTCCAGAGGAGGCCACGAGGATGATCAGGGGCTGGAGCACCTCCCATATGGAGACAGGCTGAGAAAGTTGGGGCTGTTCAGCCTGGAGAAGACAAACTGTGTGGAGACCTTAGAGCAGCTTCCAGTGTCTGAAGGGGGCTACAGGGATGCTGGAGAGGGACTCCTCGTCAGGGACTGCAGTGAAAAGACAAGGGGTGATGGATTCAAAGTGGAACAGAGGAAGTTCAGGTTAGATGTAAGGAAGACGTTCTTTACTGTGAGGGTGCTGAGGCACTGGCACAGGTTGCCCAGAGAAGCTGTGGCTGTCACATCCCTGGCAGTGTTCAAGGCCGGGCTGGATGGGGCTTGGAGCAGCCTGCTCTAGTGGAAGGTGTCCCTGCCTGTGGCAGGGGGTTGGAACTGATCTTAAGTTTCTTTGCAACCCAAACCATCCTGTGATTTATGATAGAGTGTGGGTGTGCATTACTGGGAAGTGTATGGCTGTGTGAGCATGTGTGCCTCTGTAGGAGTGGAGAAGCTGCGTGTCATCCTCAGAAGCTGGAAAAGTTGCGTGTATGTGTTTGTCTCAAGCGCATTCACCCAGGAATCTGAGCTCTTCTAGAAAACCCACCCTGCTCATGGAGAAGGGTGTTGTACAGAAAGTGTATGTAAACTCCTTTTTAATTAGAAATCAAGGAAAGCTTGTTGACCTTGGATTTTTTATTTGGTGCTGGTGATTGCAATTAGGGTGAGCTGAAACCAGGCAAAAGGTTGGCCCAAGACTAAACACTCAACAGCAACTTTGCTTTCACTGCAAGCTGAAGCTTGTTGAACAAGATATTTGAAGTTGATTTTTCTTGGTGGGGTTATCGACCTCATTTTAAATCAATTCAAGCAGCTTTAAAGTGAAGTGTTCTAAGTTAACTATTCGGGAGGGGAATGTGGTGTGATTTAAGCCATAGTGCCTCTGTTTTCTGTGATAATAATTTACTTTTGCTTCTGTTTTTAATTAAAGACTGTGATAGGGAAAAAAAACCCAAGCAGTATAAAGATATAAATTTTATTTTTTACTGTGGAAACCTGTAAGTTTTGCTGAGAGGAAGTTGTTCCTTATCTTATAGCAATACAGTATATATATACATATATATACAGCGATACAGTATAGCAAGCGTGCTTCACCCTGAAAGCAGTGCAGAAAAGAAGCGGCTTCATAGTAATTCACACTTGACTTTTCTTCTTCTGTTGTGTTTTTTTGGACTACAGAAGTGGAAAGTCATTGAATGAGGCAGTAAATATAGGAAATGACAAAAATGTTTGACTTTTAGGATGATAAATATGTAATTAGCTTTTTGATGAAGTAGCAGAAGTTGGACAGCTGATTGACGGAATTCAAATAGCAGTCTACTACTTGCAGTGTTATTATGAAGAGCATATATAAAATTGCTTAAACTTATGGGATAAAACAATATACAAATAGAAAGGGATAAAAGTTTACTAAATTAATAACAGTTAAGTGACTCAGAATACCTCTTTCTGCCAACAGTTAACAGTAATAGATTCAATCCCTTAACATGCTACATAAAGGTAATTAGATAGTTTAGGGAGAGGGGAAAACTGGGGAACCAAAGCCCTTGTATATGTTGTATAATTACTGAAGATCCTCAATTAGGTCACACCACCCTTTTCTCTAAGGGTGATTCAAAGGAGCTCCCAGACTTCTTTCCTGCTGTATCACTGGTTCATTGTGTAGAAGAAATAAGAACAAGTATTGGAAATGCAATTGAAATTTTCAATTCAGATTGAAAGGTTTGTAAATATTCTTGGGAGTGCACATGAGAGGGTTTTATGTGCAGAAAAATTACCTGGGTGTTATAGCATGAGGTTTGATGAATCTAGATATAACATTTCATGATTTCTTAGTCAATAGAATAAATAGACTGAAAGTTTCTCCACGTGCATTTCAGATATGCTGTGGTTAAACATTTGCACTGAATATCTTATGTTGGTTTTTTTTTATTCCTTAAAGACCTGTATTTCCTGACTGGAATTTTTACTTCCCACAAGCATTGTGCAACGTGCTGAGTGTTTGCCTACCAGATTCCCTATCATAACGCTACTGAGATTTATATAGTTGTATGCTTTAATATTTATATAGTTATAAAGTGTATATACCTTTATATTTATATAGTTAGCCAAGAACTCTGGAGGAAAGGAAACTCTAAACTTATTCTGAGTACTGATCTTGTTTGTCTGAATCTGTTTAGGTCTGCTGACTTGGGTGACAACCTGCTGACCAGACCTGGACCACCCACAGTTGCTCGAATACCTCCTCCTATTTTGCCAAGACCATCACAGCAAACAGGCAGCAGTAGTCTGAACACTTTCAGGCCAGCATATAGTAGTTCTTTTTCTCCAGGCTATGGTTCATATGGAACCTCTTTTTATGGAAGCTATAGTCCTTACAGTTACGGATATGGTGGTTTGGGTTATAACCGCTTTCGTGCAGATGATATTCCTCCTAGCAGGTTTGTTCAGCAGGCTGAAGAAAGCAGCAGAGGTGCATTTCAGTCCATTGAAAGTATTGTGCATGCCTTTGCCTCAGTCAGCATGATGATGGATGCTACCTTTTCAGCTGTATACAACAGTTTCAGAGCTGTGTTGGATGTAGCCAATCACTTCTCCCGCCTCAAAGTACACTTCACAAAGGTCTTTTCAGCTTTTGCTTTAGTGAGAACTATAAAGTATCTCTACCAACGCCTTCAGAGATTACTAGGTCTGCGAAAGAGCTCTGAGAATGAGGATCTGTGGGCTGAAAGTGAGGGGACTGTGGCTCGTGTTGGCCTTGAAGACAAGGCAGCTAACTCTGCAAAATCCTGGCCCATTTTCTTGTTCTTTGCGGTTATAATGGGAGGTCCCTATCTCATTTGGAAACTGCTTTCTACCTACAGTGATGAAGAAGCAGGTAAAGATCTGCAGCACAAGTGAAATGTGGCATATACTGTTCTTTTTATTAGCATGTGTATAGTGATTAATCTTATACTGCGTTAATGGAAGTTAATAGATACTGGGGTACAATACACATTTTAGGCATGTGATGCAAGTAACAGCCAATACTAGCCTGTTGTTGAGTTAGGCTACAGTTTCACGGTAAGCTTTTTGTGTGATTCCAAAGTCGTGGTTCCTTTCTGTTTCCTTTCTACTAGATGTAGCAGTTGGGGAGGGAAGGGAAAGTATTGGTTGGATTGACTCAACAAATCATGCTTCGTTACTTCTATCAGTTCTCCATTGGAGACATTTTAGCAAGGAAGTTAAAGTGTTCCCTTAATTTTCCTTCTAAAAAAATACCAAACTTTATAACTCAGCAGATAAACTTTTAATTTTTTTGGAAACAGTATCTAGTAATTGGGCGAGCGGAGAAGATGATCATGTAGTTGGAAGAGCAGAATATGACTTCAGTGCTCTCTCAGAAGAAGAAATCTCTTTCCGTGCTGGTGACATGCTAAAATTAGCACCCAAAGGTAAACTTTAAATTGAGTTTATTTTCTAATCATATGCGAAGTCATATTGTTAGAGCTTGAAAATGTTAAAACCCACCACTTTGACTAAACTCATCCACACTGATTTCTCCCTCCCCATAAGTTATTATTTGCACTGTAATAAAACTTCTTGAGTATCTTAAGATGCAACACAGCTTGAAGTTACTCAGGGAGTGCTTTGTGGTTACCCTTGTGGTTACCTTTTCCTCACATATGCTGCACAACTGTGAAAATCCCTAGGAATTTGCACTAAAGCAGTGTCATTGATTTCGGAACAAGCTGCCCTTCACAGTACTCTTTAGCTCACCTCCCCATTGCAGTTCCTGGTATTGTGCAGTAATTTGTATTTGCCTTTTATCACAGAGTGATTTTCTCTGCATGATGAGCTGTTGTGTCATCTACCTTCTGGTATATTTGTGCCTCAACTGCAATATTTTCTGAATGGTTTTGTAACTTCGTGCATTTGCATTTTTTATTTCAGAACAACAGCCTAAAATCCGTGGTTGGCTTTTGGCTAGTTACGATGGCCAAACAACAGGACTTGTGCCAGCTAATTACATCAAAATCCTGGGCAGAAGAAGAGGTAGGAAAACAGTGGACCTGGAAAGGATTACAGAGCAACAGCAAGCCTTTCGCAACACATCAGTTAGAGGATCCTCTGCTACTGTGACTTTGGAGGAGCAGGAAGCTGCTTTTGATTCTGTTTTTGCTGGAAGTAATAAAGTTCCTGTTGCGTCTGACTCCACCGTGGTTAGTGGAGAGAAACAGGAACTCTAATGCACTTTCATCAACAAAGCAAGTGGACTGTGCTTTGTTGATTAAAATGTAAGGTTTGTTGAAAATCTGTATTGTAGTGGAACACTGATGGGTCTGTACCAGTTACTGCTGCTACTGACTGGTGAAGGGATGGAGGAATGATTGCTCAAATTAGTAGTATTTATTTTTGACTCACGTAAGACTGTACATTAGTGATTCTACCCCAACCACCTGGCAACAACTCTTAAGATCTTGAGGCAGGGAGAATTGAAGCATTTATAACAAAGCAAATAAACAGAAAAAGAGATTTCTGGCCTCTTCTTGTGAAGGAGACAAACTGTAGGTGAAATTCTTAGGTTAACATTCAGTCTTCATTGGAATGTCAGCTTGACAAGATGCCTCTCCAAAGAGGTGCAAAGGGAAGATAGATTTCTGTAGGATGTCCTCAAAAACTGAATGCTGAGGACCATACGTAGTAATAGTGCATTGTTTCCCCCTGAAAGGAGGGAGAATTGCAGGAGACACAACTGAATCATTAGAAATTCTGAGTTCCATGCTTTTTTTTAAGAAGCAGGGCTTCTGTCATAAAGACCTTAGTTCTTATTAAAGTGGGACTTGTGAGAAAGGGAGGATAAATATGGTTTACAAAGGAAGAGCAGTGAGGCTTCAGCAGTAGTTCTAACCAATTCTCTTTTGTTTATTAAAGGAACATTAGAATAAAGGGTATCCTGCAGCCAGGCACTTTGCAGTGCACTTAGTAATTGTTATTTCCTTCTGTGGTAATTTTGCTTCACTTGCAGCCATTTTATGTTGAGCCTGATAACTGCCTATTAGTAGTCTATCACCTGCCATCTTCATCTCAGCTTGTTTCTGTTCTTTACTGGTTTTATACAAATGTCAAAATATCTATCCTACCTTTTAGTGCATTAGGAAACCATTGGGTTGGGTGAAGTTTCAGGTAATTTGAGAGGTAAAGTGACATTTCTTGCTTACTTGTCTCAGTTTGCCAAGATCTTGGAGCTAACTCTTTATGCTACCTTTCAGGTGATAGATTTTGCAACTGCCCATAAAAGTTGAGGGCTCTGGTTTATCAAAAGCCATAAAAACATGAAGACTGCTCACAGTATTTAGTACTTTCTTCATATTTGTGTTTGAGAATTCTCTCTTGGAATACCATTGGGTTTTTTTTTTCTAATGAAGCAAGGATAATTAACACTTTTTTCCTAGTAGTAGATAACATCTTGAGCTTCTGAAGATTAGAGCAATGGGTAAAATAAGTAAAGCTTGTCTTAATCATTAAAATAGCGTTTCTTTTTTTATGTTAAAGCTGCTTAAAAGTATTAGGAACAGTAGGGCACGTGCCTTTGCTTAACTGATCCAGTAGTTTCAGTTTGACTGTTTCTACAGAGATCTTCAACACCCATTATATAGTAGCACAGCTTTCAGTATTTACACCTTAATTGCATTTGCTGGCCTCGAGTTCTTAGAATTCTCTTCATCATGACAAAACTCTGACAAGGAAAATTGAGGTGAGCACAGTTTTATTGAGGTAGAGTGGCTGAAAAGACAGATATTGTGCTGCAACCTTGGATTTTAACGTAATCTCTGAATGCCTGTTAATAATTACAGCAAGAATTTAAGCTCAGGTATTGGGAGATGGTGCAAAGAATCATTTTTACTAGATTGTTAGATTCTCAAATGCAGAGAGAAGGGAAAGAATAGTTATAAAGGGCAAATGAGGAACCTGAAGCTAGGTTTAAAACAGAATACGTTCCTGAGACATTTCCCTGTGTACCAGGGCATTGAAAAAAATTATCTATATTTCACCAAATGTTTGTTGAAATAAAAATATAGATAGTTTGTTGTTGAAATGAAACCAGCAAACAATCCTGAAATGTAAAATATATAGAGGGGAGAAAGGGGGTGTATCAGGTGTACAGTTCTGCGTACAGTGTGTATTCCTGGAGGAATTAATTTACTATGGCAAGATTTAATTAATGGACTCTCGGCCTCTCTTGTGTCAGTGCAAGATTCAGTAAGAGGAAGGATCTTTTGAGTGAATTAATAATTAAACCCCTAACTTTTTGTAGAGTATCCATTCAAGTAAACTTTTGTTTCCCTGCTTAGAACAGGTTGAGAAGATAGTATCATGTTTGTTGGAATCTTTAAATCTTATTTTTTAGAAAGATGAGTGTAATTTCAGATAATATTAATTTGAAAGCAGTTCTTTTAGTAGGAAGATAGATTATTAATAACTTAACTGACTTGTCTTTATCATAGTTTGACTTAGTCTACCAGTCACTGTCATAACTGTATCTGCTAAATCTTGACAAGAGTTTTTGATCCTTTCAGTCTTGCGATTAATGGGAAATGAAGGCTCTGGGGAAATGAAGTTATTTAACTCGCAGTTAATTGTACTGATTGCAGAAGGGTATTAAAATCCATTGAAGTAAAATATATATTTTGCTTTAAGATTTTGATTTTTACGTTTTTAATACCCAAACTCACATTGGGATAAAATGTGAGTCCGATAATTTCATTGTTCATGTTTCTGCCTATATGTTAGGCTACAGAAAAAAGAATATCTAAATGTCTGCTGGTTGAAAAAGGGAGGCTGGCTGTCAGGCTGCTTGAGACTTGCCCAAGTTTAGAGAGGTGAGAAGACTAAAAGGAGCCTGTGTGGCTGCAACAGGAGTATGTAGACCAGGAGATCTGAAGAGAGATGCTTTTGAAATATTACTGAACTTCTGCCTTAGGCAATTGACTCTTACCTTGAGGTCTGTATTATGAAGTTACCTGTATTTTATTCTTTGGACCTACTTACGCACTTGTAGCAGACCTAGAAGTTTGTAACAAACCCATGGCACTTCTTTATATAAGGCTTTAATTTAATCTGACTTTAATCTTACTGATACTGTTCTGTATACCAGCCATTTTATGCTTGAGTATGATCAGCTGATGCCAGTTTTGCCTGGTTCTTGGGGTGCTAGCGTTGCATGAGCATGCCCACATTCAGAGCTTTGTTCAAGTTTCTGAATAATAAATTTAAACTCTTCTTTTACACCGCTTCAAACCTCTTCCTTCTGTGGAACTAAACTGCATTTTAGTTCCACAGTTCAATCTGAGCTAGTAAGATTGTTCTGACTTATTCATTGATCTTGGTGAAATCTGCCGGTGAGGTAAACACAAAGGAAATAATTTCTTATAAATCTGATCTGTTTGCGATGAACATGTTCCAGAAGAGGTGTGAACTGTTTTTAAGTAGCCCCTTCCAGGTTTTTTATCCATGCAGATGTGGCCATGTGTTGGAATTGGCAAACATTTTTGGCCTGTAATGGCAGATAGTAATTGCCTGTGTTCACAGGTAAGGTTAAACCTTTGTTTTTCCTTTCTCCTTGTGTCTTGTGACTGGCTCTTCTGCAAATGGATTTGAAGCAGATTGATGTCTCCTGGATTCTGTAGCCATACCGAACACAGCCTTTAAGCAGCTGGATAATCTCTCCTTGAAACACACATACCTGTATAACCAGTTTAACTAGTGTCCTGGGTTCAGCTATAGCAGTCATTTTTTCTCCTTTTTAGTCACTGGTGCAGTGCTGTGGTTTTGACTTTTGGCCTGGGAACAGCACTGATAACACCGATGTTTTTTGTTGCTGCTCAGTAGTCTTTACTCTGACCAAGGACTTTCTGTGTCTCATGCTCTGCAAGGGAGGAGGGGAAGCCAGGAGTAAGCAGAGGCAGGACATCTTACCCAAACCAGCCAAAGAGGTATTCCATACCACAGCACGTCATGCCCAGGATGTAAACTGGTGGCAGTTACCCAGAAGGGCTAGATCATTGTGGGGGTCAGGCTGGGTGTTGGTGTGGTGAGTGGTTGCATTCTCGTCCCTTGTTATTTCCCTTATCATTATTATTATGGATGGTAGCAGCAGTGGTTTGTATTATACCTGAGTTACTGGACTGTTCTTATCTCAACCCTTGGGAGTTACATTCTTTCGATTCTCCTCCCCATCCCTCCAGGAGCAGGGGAAGAAAGAAGGGGAGAGCGAGCAGCTACGTGGTTCTGAGTTACTGGCTGGGCTTAAACCACAGAACTAATAACATAGGTATGATGTCAGTGACACCCCTGGATCTTACCTGCAGTTTTTAATGCTACTTTTGAGTTTCTGAAGTTCCCTAAATCTCACAATAGTCACAAAACTATAAGACTCAAGTAAATGACACAGATTATTTGTGCTGTCAAAGGGTATCTTTACAGGTTTTTTGGTGTTGGAAGTGAAATGCTTTAAATGCAAGAAGACAGTTGCACTACCTTTCGGTTATTGGGGACTGCCCAAGGATAGTCTGTAGCCTATTAAATGAGTTAAATCTGAGATACTGGTTTTCTTCTCAAATACTGTTATTGGTATTTTTCTTATTTGAAAAAATGAAAAGAGAGGGACTGAATTTCTGCCTAACAGCACAGGTTAGTTAAACAGTGGTGCCAGTTCTCTGACATACCATCAAGCTTCTATTCATGGTGTAATAACTTAATGTCATAATAATGAGCTGTAGCATAGTCTGGGGATTGCAGTGGGAAAGTATGAGATCAGGGGTGTGTTCTGTTTTAGCTGACACCCAAACAAAGCTTTTGTGCTGACTTACAGGATTTAGATTTCATGTGCATATCTAGTTTGGTGCAATCCTTTTGCTCAACTTTTCTGTGCTTTTTTTGGTTTTTTGCATTCTCATTGTGTTACTGCAGAGTTTAGGGGTGGGGTTTTTTGGAAGAAAATGGCTGATATCCATGTGGCTGTGATGATCTCAGTGATTCCTGCTAAATTATAAAGGGGGAGCAGACTGTTCAGCCTGGAGAAGTGGTGTGGAGATCTCATAGCAGCTTCCAGTGTCTGAAGGGGGCCCACAAGGATGCTGGGGAGAGACTCTTCAACAGGGACTGTAGTGATAGGACAGTGAGTAATGGGTTAAAACTTAAACAGGGGCAGTTCAGGTTAGATACAAAGAAAGAAATTTTCCCTGTGAGGGTGCTGAGGCGCTGGCACAGGGTGCCCAGAGAAGCTGTGGCTGCCCCATCCCTGGCAGTGTTC
>WYDI02034092.1:0-33811 GCA_009867235.2 Psittacus erithacus | reverse complement strand
TCAACACCCCCAAGTCCTTCTCTGCAGGGCTGCTCTGAATCTCTTCTCTGCCCAACCTGCAGCTGTGCCTGGGATTGTCTTAAACATTTAAACAGAAATATCCTGCTACAGTTTATTCTTTCAAAAATGCCATTCCTGTCATAACATCAGTTTTAAACCAGGATGCTAACAAAGCCCCTTTGTAACAATTTATATTGCAGTCACATAGACAAGGGCTGATGATCGTTCCTTGCTCTTTTCTATGATTACACAAATCTGGTGTCAGTTTTCCTTAATCAATTACTCGAGATTTATGGTAGTACAAGGAAAAGCAGGATCTAATGTTTCAGATATTATTATGGCATATTATGAAGCAGGCTTGTAAAAAGTAAAGATTTTGTGATACAATTATTTGAAGTGAAAAAACAGAATCAGGGTTTTGCATTCCAGAATTGGCATGTGTATATCCTGAAATAAAGGAACAAAGTCACCTTGCTCTTACTGCTGCTTTAAATAAAAGATAGGAAATTCTGACTCCTTTTTCTAAAACCTGAAAGCATAAAGCTTCTGCTCTCCAAGTCACTGTGTTCACTTAACGTGTCGTGAGCTACACTTGAAAGGTCACAAGGTAGCACTGAATCATTATCTATTTGAGAGAATTAAGGGATAAGGGGAAAGAAAAGTCAAGTCTATTTTTAGGTTTGAAATTTATGGCCATGAGAGCATCTAGCCAAATGAAAGCGATCTGATCAAAAAGCTGAAATGCAAGGATATCTATCCTTCATGCATCTTTAAAAACAGTACCAGCCAAGCTGTAAGAAAGAAGTTAATCTTACCTTCAACTAAAAGATTTACTAAAGCCTGTGGCAAAGAATTTAAATGTTAACAGATCAATTTCCCTTGCAGAAATACAATTCTACTGATTCTCTTACATTTGTTATTAATTTACAGGCAAGGCTCCATAGAACAGGCAATTTAGAGTGGGAGCAAAGCAATTTATCTTTGTATAATAAGATCATGTGAAACTCTACAGCCATTAAGAGCTTCAGTGTGGCCTCCGAGTTGTAAGATTAGGCTGCTTTAAGTAGCAGAAGATAGTAAAGTCACTGAGACCCTCCTCTCTCACTTCCTCCAACCTGTAGGGAAGAAACTGCTGAAGAATCTTACAGTTATGTCTGTGTATCAGGCTGTATATCAGGATGCATTTTTAAGGAAAAGCTAATTCAGAAGAGGTTTGAACACTGTGAGAGCTGGGGTCACTTTGTAAAGTAAGTGCCATAATGCAAACCCCTTTCCCAGGATGGTTCTCTCCACTGCAGTTTCTCTCCCTACCCTGAGTACACGGTTTCATTATTTTAGGACAAGTTAATTTTCCTGGGAAGCCGTGGCCACAGAGTTAGGCTGCCTTCCAGAAAGCTGGAAGAGTAGGGTCAGCACATGCATGCAAATGCTGATCTCAGCTGGACTCAGGGGGAAGTTCTGTGGCTTGTTGATGGTACTGACTTGGAAACCTGCGTTGTTAAGCAATAACCACTGCACTATCAACCCGACAGGGCTTTTTAATGGCTTTTTGAAAAGCCAAAAGGCTTTTTGAAAGCCTCCCCAAAGACTGTTGTCCCTTTATGGGCGCAGACTGTGAACCCCAGGTTTGCTCAAAACCACACTTAATTAAAATCTCACATGAAAACACCTTGTTTCCCCCTCAGACATCTCCCTGTTGGCCTGCATCATTGTGACACCACACACCAGCAGCACCTGGAGAAACGCAACTCTTTTTTCTATGCTGATGTGTCCATGTGACGATATACTACAAGACAGAGCAGGAAGGCCACTTGTGAACAAGCTATATTGCTGCAGCATAGGGCCATTTGCTAGTTTAGCACATGCAGCTTTGCTTCCAGACTATAACTATGGTATTCATCTGTGATGTGAATTTATATGATACTGTTTAAAATCAGTTTCAAAAGGAAATGGAAAATGCTTAATTCCTGGTTACGTGGGCATCCAGAAGCCCTAAGGGTTTCCAGAGACACTGAAGGATGTGGATTTAACAGTACAGAAAAAAATAGGTGTAGCATGCATCCAAAATAAGATAAGTAGCTTTCCCCTTGCAATGTAGTGGGTCAACAACAAAGCAAGTAAAGCAATGTGATGGCAATAGGGTTTTGGAAAAGCCTTTTTGAAAGGTAAAATTGTAAAGTGAAATATTTATTCTTTGCAAACCCTTTAACTTAGCTTCTTTACACACATCCTCCCTGGCACTGATACAACAGAAAATGGTTTTTTACAATTGGAAAGCTTAAAAGTACCACTTCTGCAACTGCATCAGGCACAAGAGGGATGGATGTTAACGTATTCTGAATATTGATTTAACGTTGGGAATCTGAAGGTTAGTGCTAAATGGAAGCAATCTGATCCCTGCTTAGAGAAAGAGGGTTTTTTCCCCTCACATCTCTAGAAAATGAAACCTATCCTTGCTATTTATCTTTTCAAAACTTCTTATCAGGCATTAAACTGTCCTCAGTTCAGACCTGCTGCATCCGTTTCAAAGACAGAGGCTGTGTTCAGAGTTGAGTTTTTCTTTCCATACCCAAGATCACTGCAACTGTTACAGCTTCACTAATTCTGTGAGCTTAAGTCATTTCAGCTCATGATTCCTGAATTGCCTTTTTTCTTTATTGCAAATTCAGTATTGTTTTTTCATCTACTGCTCATAGAATCATAGATTGGTTTGGGTTGGATCTTAAAGCTCATTGAGTTTTTTCCACTAGACCAGGTTGCTTCAAGCCCAGTCCAACCTGGCCTTGAACACTGCCAAGGATGGGGCAGCCACAGCTTCTCTGGGCACCCTGGGCCAGGGCCTCAGCACCCTCACAGGGAAGAATTTCTTCCTAATGTCCCATCTAAATCTCCCCTCTGTCAGGTTAAAGCCATCTCCTCTTGTCTGGACCCTACAGGCCCTTGTCAAAAGCCCCTCTCCAGATTTCTTGTCAGTCCCTTTAGGCACTGGAGGTGCTCTGAGGTCTCCCTGGAGCCTCCTCTTCTCCTGAACCAGGAGGCAGGCTGAACCAGCCCAGCTCTCTCAGCCTGTCTCCATAGCAGAGCTGCTCCAGCCCTCAGAGCACCTCTGTGGCCTCCTCTGGACTCACTCCAACAGCTCCACATCCCTCTTGAGTTGTTGCCCCAGCGCAGGATGCAGGACTGCGGGGGTTGGGTCTCACAGAAGCGGAGTAGTTGGCATCATCTTTCAGAGAAAACTTAGGTAAAAGCTGCTCCAGTGCTCCCTCCTTCCCCTGACCTTCACTTGAGATAGGAGAGGCTGCTGCCCTTGTCACAACCCTTCCATGCTTTCTATACACACCCTCCTGTCCCCCATTTGCCTTTATACTCCACTTGCTTCCCTTGCACTACCCTCCTGTTGAATACTGTATTTCTGCCATACCATATGTCCTCACACATCTTTGCAGTCTGGATCTTGACATTTCCTTTTTGGCTCCTAGCAGCACCACAGCCATTCCCTTTGCTCAGCACATCCTGGTTCCCATTGTTGCCCACGTGCTTGTTGTCCAGAAAGTGGATTTGTGCCTGGCATGCAGTAGACCAGTTCCACATGCTCTGGAGAGGTAACGTGCTTATTCAGGTGTGGGTGCTCTGGGGACTGTTGCATAAATCAAGCACACCCAATGCCAGCTTCTTCATTACATTTATACACACAAGTTTCAAGATAATACACTCCCAATTACAATGACTGGTCAGTAATCTCTATGTAACTATAATATTTGATGTGTCATTCCTTCTAATCATTATGTATACTCAGAGGAGGGGTCTTCACCTGGTCCAGGGTCTTTTTGACTTGTGGATGTGATTTTTTAGTATCATAATGAAGGCAGTTCAGGATACCTTTAATGTCAGGTTCATTGCCAAGTTGGTAAAGCAAATGGTCATTTTGCCAAGCTGTCAAATAACAGCTTTTCCAAGAGCCTCGGAAGTAAAAGGGCATTAGATATGGGAAAGCAGAAAGAAAGTATTTCTAACTGACAGTTAGATGGTCCCTCTTTTGTAGTTGGCATTCATTTAACAAACAGGTAATATATAAATACATGTGGTGTTACCCTGTCCTTCAAATCAAATATCCAATAACTTGTTATTATGACTTATGATAGTGTGTGGTCTTCTACACCAAATTCCACTTCTAGATGTAAATCAAGTATTACACACTGGATTTTTTTGTCTATTACTGTGGCAGAAATTTGGGTTTGATACCTATTTTGTATTTCAAAACATGTAAATACTTACCCTAAAAAACTAGCTTAAGGTAGAGCAAGACCTGGCATGCATGGTTTGGAGCTTGGTTTTGAGGTATGGCAGACCTGACCAGGAGCCTTTTGTGGGCTGAACTTCAAGACTCTGCTCTGAAACAGGATCCTTCTCCCAGAAGAGTTTTGATTGTTTATGTTATGGGCTTTTGTTTCCACTACTCTGTAAAGTATAGTGCTAAGTCTTCGCAGGAAGTGTGAAGATATGCCACCTCCAGAAGCATGGAGTACCAAATGTGTGTTCTTTAAACACATCAACAAGATCAGGAAACAGCTGCAGAGACCGGATCGCAGAACACAGCCAGGCTAAATGAACAGCCACTATCCTCATATAAGTAAGTTCTTCATTAGCTGACGAAGCCAACTTAAGCCTACTACCTCCAGTTTTAACTGCAGATCAGACATGAGAAGTCTAATTCAGGCAAGCTATAAATTACCCTACATGCTCATTCTTTGTCATGATCTCCAATCTGTTCCTCCAGTGAAATCTTGAAAATACTTCTTTCACTACTATATTAAGCCAAGAAGACGGTATGGATTCTTGTGCAAGTAACGATCCATTTTACAAGCTTATGAATCTATATAAATGCTGTATTTTCTGACTGCAAGGTCTTCTAAAATGACATTTTCCATGGTATCTGGTGTTCCAGAAGAAAACAATGTGTCTGCCCAGGCCACATACAGTTCTTGAGAAAAATAGGATTTCCTACTGCAATGCCATCTTTGACATTTTCCTGAGGCTTTAGGATTAAATATAGCCAGCCTTGCAATGAAGCTGTCTCAGCTTCAGCTTTTCCATATTTAAACCTTCCAGAAAGTTAACTTCAAGATGCAGTAAACCTATTCAGTAGCTCCCACAAGGTCAACTGTCTTTTTCAGCATGTATTAAAGTTTAGAAAGGTTAGAAAAGCTTTATTAAGCTGTCTTATCCTGCTAAAATCAAATCCAGCTGCAGGTGTGTTCTTCTCTAAAAAACATTCTGACATTCTAGTTCTCCACAGCCAATACTAGCCTGTGCTCAAAAGGACCATGAACTTGTTGGTACACTGACTAAGGGAGAAAATCACAGCAGAGGGACATTTGGGCAGAGCTATACTACAAATTGCTCCAGCACTATTCTCCAGATTTTTTTTGCCTGGAAAGGATCTCCTCCAGCTGCTTGTTTGTACTCACCCAAAGGACCTGTGGTCTGCATCTTCCCCCTTGCCAGTTTACAGCAGATAGAAGTTTCACCATCAGCTGCAAGAACAAGGAACTAGTCTGAACTGTGAACAGCAGGTACAGGGAAGTGATTCTCCCCCTCTACTCCACTCTGGGGAGATGCCCCTTGCAGTCCTGCATCCAGCTCTGGGGCAGCAACTCAAGAGGGATGTGGAGCTGTTGGAGCATGTCCAGAGGAGACAGTGTTGATGCTCTGAGGGCTGGAGCCCCTCTGCTATGGAGACAGGCTGAGAGAGCTGGGCAGTGTTCAGCCCAGAGAAGAGAAGGCTCCTTAAGGGGAGACCTTAGAGCAGCTCCAGTACCTAAAAGGGCTACAAGAAACCTGGAGAGGGGCTTTTGACAAGGTCCTGTAGGGACAGAACAAGGGGGAATGGCTTTAACCTGACAGAGGGGAGATTGAGATTAGATACTGGGAAGAAATTCTTCCCTGTGAGGTGCTGAGGCGCTGGCAAAAGGTGCCCAGAGAAGCTGTGGCTGCTCCATTCCTGGCAGTGTTCAAGGCCAGGCTGGATGGGGCTTGGAGCAACCTGGACTAGTGGAGGGTGTCCCTGCCCATGGCAGGGGCTTGGAACTGGAGGGGCTTTAAGGTCCCTTCCAACACTAATAATTCTATGATTCTATGATTTAATGAATTCGTTACACCTCTGGCCTCCTGTAAGTCCATCCGCATGCGCCTAATGCCGTGCTGCAGATGTAGAATTAAGTCTTCTGCTTTGCTGAGTGAGAAGTCTGTGCTTCCTTTTTTTGATTTCCACCATTTCACTGGCTTTTCACCCTTAGAAACATCGTTTTCTTTCAGGCTACTTCCTCACTTAATGGACTCAGTGCTAGGTACTGGCCACCCCATTCACCAAACAGCTAAGGGTTGCAGAGAGCATGCAATGGGGCCAGTCACACTCTATCTGATGCCTATACTCCATCTGAGGGTCCTGTTAACAGCAGCATGCTCTGTGTCTCACATTGCCAGTCCAATGGACTAAGAGCACAGGCATTAGAAAACCTTTGTGGCACCAAGGGAAATCAGATGTTTCTAAACTGGCTTATGCACCCATTCTTGGGGGTTTACCTTCTGCTTTCAAGACTACTACTGATAAAGCACCTCTTTGAAGCAATTAGCAGATCTGCTGGACTCTGGCCTTTCATGCTAGCTATTACTAATCATTTACTTACCTGCAGACAACGAAATAATAGGTCTGCCTGTGGACTCCTTTGTAGCTGTTCCAGCATCAGGTTTGAACAACCTATCATAAATCAGAACTGAGATTGTAAAACTGAGTGTCCCTAAAGTGCTATTTCTTATGTCTGGGAAAGAAAAAATCTATATAAAGAAGGAAAAGATATATGGCAGATGACAGTAACAAGGGACAAGAAAGTTTATTTGTAGTCCCTGCCAGAAGACAGTTACAGATACATTTGTTTTCCTCTGGAATGGACTGTGTTTCGTAAACAAAAAATAACTCTTCCAAGGTATCAAGAAGGTATCATGTACAGCTTTTTATTTTTAATGTAGATTTTACATTTGTAAATACCTTGCAAAGGAATTTTCTGGCCATCACTATTCAGAACAAGCACTGGCCAAGCTTCCACGTTTATGTTTTGCACTTGTGCCAGTGTTTTATCACTCTGGCAAACCAAAAGTGAAGCTGAAAAGCTCCCTGAAAAACTGGCAGTATTTAAAGAAAAGTTCAACTGGGGATTTCAATCTTAAAATCATAGAGTCATAGAATAGTTAGGGTTGGAAAAGACCTTAAGACCATAAAGTTCCACCCCCGCTCCCATGGGCAGGGACACCTCACCTTAAACCATGTCACCCAAGCCTCTGTCCAACCCAGCCTTGAACACCGCCAGGGATGGAGCATTCACAGCTTCCCTGGGCAACCCATTCCAGTGCCTCACCACCCAAACAGTAAAGGATTTCTTCCTTATATCCAATCTAAACTTCTCCTGTTTAAGCCTTAACCCGTTACCCGCTTGTCGTATCACTACAGTCCCTAATGAAGAGTCCTTCCCCAGCATCCCTATAGCCCCCCTTCAGATACTGGAAGGCTGTTATGAGGTCTCCACGCAGCCTTCTCTTCTACAGCCTGAACAGCCCCAACTTTCTCAGCCTGTCTTCATACAGGAGGTGCTCCAGTCCCCTGATCATCCTCGTGGCCCTCCTCTGGACTTGTTCCAACAGTTCCATGTCTTTTTTATGTTGAGGACACCAGAACTGCACACAATACTCCAAGTGAGGTCTCACAAGAGCAGAGTAGAGGTGCAGGATCACCTCCTTCTGCCTTTTGATGCAGGCCAGGATACGGTTGGCTTTCTGGGCTGTGAGCACACACTGAAGCTGAAGCTAGCTCATGTTCATTTTCTCATCAACCAACACCTCCAAGTCCTTCTCCTCAGGGCTGCTCTAAATCTCTTCTGTGCCCAACCTGTAGCTGTGCCTGGGATTGCTCCCACCCAAGTGTAGGACCTTGCACTTGGCATGGCTAAACTTCATAAGGTTGGCATCAGCCCACCTCACAAGCATGTCAAGGTCCCTCTCGATGGCATTCCTTCCCTCCACATAGCTTGAAACACACAGCTTGGTGTCATCAGCAAACTTGCTGAAGGTGCACTCAATCCCACTGTCCATGTCACCAACAAAGATGTTGAACAAGACAGGTCCCCAACACCAATCCCTGAGGGACACTACTCATTACTGGTCTCCAGCTGGACATTGAGCCATTGACCACAACTCTTTGCGTGCTGCCATTCATGTATACTTACACAGCTGACACAGTGCATTAAACTTAAAAGTTTAGCCTGTTCTTCTGTGTCTCTCCAGCATCATTTTATTCACCTAAACTCTGTCTTTTATGAACTCAGATTATTTTCATTTTTAAAAAGTCTTTACAGCACATTGGAGGACAGCATAGATAGAAGAATTTTTGTGTTACTGACATGGTGAAATGTCTCTAAGAATAAATAAAATATGCTTGTAACAAACTATTCTCCCCCTCCCAAAAAAAACCAAAACCCTGCCAATTAAGCTAGGCAAAATTTTTTCTCAGTTTTTTCTCATTGTTAATCTTTAAATTTCATGATCATTTTTTCATTTATTGATTTTACATGGACAGAAATCAGATACAATGGTGATGGGCAACATAAAAAGCAAAATAAAAAATGCCCAAAATATATTCATACAATTTAATTCCTTATAGAACTTCTAAGATCAACAGCTGAAAATTCTTCCCAGTTCTGAAGCACTCTATGTCTCTATTCTTTGATTTTTCTTCTAATTTTTACTAGAGGCATGTTTTTTAGAAATTATTGTTCTAAAGCCAAATCTTCAAGCTGAAGGATAATCTTTGTTAGTAATTTTAATTTTTCTTCAGTCCAAAGCACATGATGATTGCAATTCATTTTCTCATCTTTTCTTTCTAACTTTACCAATACTTTCAGTGCAATGTTTTGCATTGTTATGCTGTATGTACCATAGCTGGTTTTTTCACAATGTCTACTTAATTAATTTTAAATTCACAGTACTTCATCACCATTCCTTGCATTTACTATTCTATATATCCAGTATGTAGTTCAGGATGGTGTTGTTATACAGCAGTTGGTGTCTAGATTTCAGCCCAAGATCATTGATTCTATAATACTTTCTTAAGAACTTTGATATGTATTACATTTTAACCCCCTGAGTGTGCTGTCCAGGATGTATTTATTCATTGGCAATAATTTACTGAAGCAGACATGGTTTGTATTACTTAAATATAGATTAAGTGCAAGTTTAATCAATGTGGAAAGCTGGAATACTGTTATCTGTATGACTGTAAGAAAGTAAATGAGTGAGCATATGATTAGAATTCCAGTTTTCTCTGGCTAAGAAAATATGAAAGTAAAAACAGGTAAATGTTTGGGAAAAAACAATAGGAGAAAGAGATGTTGGGAACTTAGGCCTGAATACATCCAATCTAGCTTTAAGCTCTTACATAGGATGTCTAAATACAATCGCAGTCAATTAAAGTTCCCTACATGGGAGATAGATAGGAAGGCACATCTAAATGGTGATGTAGACTGAAAACCCCTTTGGAGACATTTATCTCTCCCCACTGATTATAAAGAAAGTCTAGACTGACAGTTTCCTAAACAGAATCTCAGCAAAGCTTTTCAGTTTAGGTAGGGGGAACTGAGGATCCAGGGGGTGCTTCAATGTTCATAATGAATAACTAAAGAAGGACTGAATAAAGGAAAGTATTTATCGAAATACAAAAAAAAAAGCCCCAACCCTCCAATCAATAGGTGTTCACTGGATAATTAATCTAAAGACCGAATAAAAAAAGTTAATTTCGTTCTCTCCGGATATTTCCTTGTGAAAGCTTATCACCAAAAGCATTTATCCCATGCTGACTAAACTCTTTTAAACTTGTGCTGTAATTTGGAAAGTGGCTGCATCAGATAAATCTAAAGGTTCTTCGGGAACATTTAGTCCTTCTGAACTGATCTTGGTTCTGTTCCTCTGGGTCAGGGATTTTAAAAGGAAGAAAAGAGAAAACCAGACAATTATCTTTAAACCTGCAAAATGGCTGTAACTCATTTTCTGTAATTGCACTTTTGAGATATGTTTTTCTTCCGTCTTGCTGGCAGAATTTTTTTTTACAGATGGTTTTATTTCTAGAAGTAGCATTTTAGAATCAAAGGGCAGAATTCTTTTATGAAAAAATTGCTTTTATTAAATAAAACACTTGTTCTTAAATTGAAATATTTAATAAAGTCATACCACATAAACTGCTAGTGTTGGGCTTTTGAATATTTAGTATGATGCAGGGAAGACTTAAGACATAGTTTCATGAGCTCCTACTCTCATTGAATTTCCACCATTTACAAATCATATCTTTTAATGACAAGATACTCTGTCTTTGCTCAAAGCACAAATTATTGCCGTATTAATTATTTACTGTTGCTCTTGCAGTTCCATATCATGGCTATAATTTCAATGTGGTAAGCATTTTGAGTGCTCATACATATACATATACATAAAACAACAATACAGTCCTTCTAAATGCAGTATAGAATTACTTTGAACTACAATTATTGTTGTCTTTAAATAAAATATAAAATGTATTCTTTCTTATCTCTACCCCTCAATAATTATTTCATCAGATGTTACCCTTTCCTACCATTCATATTTTCCTCGCTTAGGTGCTGTTTGCTACTTCCTCTGTGTTAGGTTATCTGAAATGACAAACAGTTTAATAAGCATTCTTTAAATATGGCTAGAGATGTGTACTCACATTTTCCTATTGTCAGTTGTATATTGATTGTTCTATTTTGATCTGTAAGTGTATTTTCATTTTTATTTGTCAGACAGTGGATGGATAGTGATTTTTTTTATTTTGCACCGTTTGTTATATTTAATACACTTTAACATATATTTTAAATAATTGCTTTTCTGCTATATTCAGAGATGAATAGAGATAGCTATAAAGAGATATAAAACACACACATGTATATATAATATTTTTAATACCTACTATAATGAAAATTTTGTAAGCTGAAGAGTCAGATTTGCACAGGTCTTACTATTTTCAAATTTGAGCTTATTTTCATCATTGTTAACTGAGGTAGGCAACTTTTAGGAACAGAATCACAGAATGAGACAATGGTTGAGGCTGGAAGGGATCTCTGGAGGTCATTTGTCCAACCGCTCTGCTCATGAAGAGTTGATTGCCCAGGACCATGTCCCAGAAGTTTTGTAATACCTCCAAGGAGGGAGAAATAAAAAAATGTTTCCTAATGTTACGGTGGCTTCTCCCATGTTTCAGTCTGTGTCCATTGCCTCTGGTCCTGTTACTGAGCACCACAGAAAATAGACTGGCTCTGTGTTTGCATTCTCCCTTCAGGTATTTATATACATTATAAAAATCCCCCTGGGCCTTCTCTTCTCCAGGCTAAGCAGTCCCAGCCTCTCTCAGCCTTTTCTTATAGGACAAATGCTCCAGCTGCTTAACCGTATTTGTGGCAATTTTATGGACTCTTTCCACTGTGTCCATGTCTCTCTTTTACTGGGGAGCCCAGTGCTGGATACAGCACTCAGGGTCTGGCCTCACCAGTGCTGAGTAGAGAACAAAGATCATCTCTCTCAACCTGCTGGCAACAGTCCTCTGAATGCAGCCCAGAATGATATCAGTCTGCTGTATAGGCACATTTTTGTCTCATGTTCAATTTGGTGTCCAGAAAGACCACCAGGTCCTCTTCTCCAAATCTGAAAAGAATCTTGTTCTCTACAATTTGAATCACTTCTTCAAGGTATCTGCCTTATACCATTAGTTGCAGCAAAAAAAAATAACACAACTAGCATGTATAATAATGTGGGATGTGTCCACCTTTATATGCACAATCCAGAAACCATACAAAAATGTTAATCTGTAGTGGAATAGGTATTCTACAACAGCTCACTGGAAATTCACTTTAAAAATATCTTTATTTATGGCGTAATACTTCCTTAGGTATGAAATAAGAATCCATTTATAAGCTAGTCATGCATTTCTGAGCTATTACTGAGTAATTATTTCTCAATAGTTCCACCTGTAGACAAGCTGTAAATGTAAGAAATACTTACATTTCTTTTCGGAGCAATATATTTGAAACTATATAGCCATGACCCAATGTAATTAGTTATATAAGAAGGGCCTGAGAATCCAAAGCTTTCCCAGTGGATTTATAGGCACTGACAGGATCTGTAGGTGTCTGAGGTAGAAATAGATATGGAAAGCCAGCAAGCAGCATGTTCCTCAGAAAGAGGAATCCTGGCTACATCAGAAAGCTCAGCACAGAAATTATGAGCAAGGAAACTATCAGTTCCTGTTTGCTTCTGCTTCATTTAGGAAAACAAGACTTTGTGTCCATTTCATGGAGGTAGATTGGATGGCACCAAAATTCACTTCATGATGGAAATTTAATAGTAAGACCTGAATGCTTACTGTCCAGGATCAACAACATAGAAGTGAATAAAATAACCTAGAATGTTGGTTTAGTTCAATGTTACAATGTATTGAAAGATTTGAGAAGGAAAGACGAAGACAGGGTACGTTGTTACTGACCTTTTCACAGAAAGAAGATAGCAAGACAAGTACGTAAATTTCAAAGCAATAGTGGTCTTCCCTAGATAATAGAAAATTATAAGCCTTAAGAAAAGATAGACAGGTTATAGGCTGTTATGAAGAGGCTTTCCTGTGAATACTTTGGCTTAAGGAAACAATCGTTTATTTACTGGGTTCTTGAATGCCCTATACTGAGACCATTGGACATCAGTGCTAGTGACATCAATCTGTTATGAGCATAAAAACTCCACCCTGACAGAAGCCTGCGAGAAGAGGCTGCTAGTAGCTTAAGTCCTGCAGAGGTGATTCAAAGGCACCATCTAGACAAGTTTCCAGTGCTGTATGCCTGTTGTGTCTGGTCCTCTGACTGCCTCAGTCAGGGAGCTGGTGGCAATGCACCCATTTGCTTGCAGTTCCCATATGGGAGACTTTAAGTGTGGTGCTGGAAGGGAGGAAGGAAGGGAAAAAGGAAATACAATTCAAACCCAGAAATGAGGCTGAAAACCAGCCACTTTACACACAGAATTCAGAGTGTCATTCTCCCTTAAGCATGAGTTGAAATGTAACAAAAAAGATCAGGAGCTTTCCAAGTTTAATCTTTGTCAGTAGCAAAGGCCCTCTCTTCATCTATGATAGTCTAACTGAAGACTTCTCGTACCACTAGCTAAGCACATGTAAAATCACCTATTCATGACACACAGGACTGGGCATTAGCCTTATGCTGTGCTTAGTGCACCTGCTCCTGAAATCCACTTTAGAGATCTCTCAGGAATTCATGTGTGGGTTCATTTATCTTCTGGATGGTGTATAAAAAAACTTGGAGAGGAAAAAATTTTAACCAAAGAGACAGCAATATAATGCATTTTATAGGTCATTTTTACCTCCAAAAGGTTTATTTATATACCTGAACATGGCTTTGATTCTGATTTAGGGATTACTATTAGCACTTAATTTTGTCAGGATGCAGTGGTGATAACTGTGTGGACTGCTACAACTTCAGGTGAGCAAACATTGAGCAGTATAAGAGGCAATTCATTACACTATAAAGACAAACACACTTCAAAGTAACTTGTGGCTACAGACACTTGCATACATTTAATTTTTATTAACTATTGCTTATTACCAGAGTCAAGGGAAATCTATGTACTATTTTATCAAAATGTGGACAAGCATTTTTCTAAACTGCTCCTTGAAGACTCTTTAACTGCCTTCTTCCATTGTTAACATACTCAAGGAAGTTATTAATGAGTACTGGAAAATTGCACAGATGCCATAGTAAAAAGTGACCAAAGGGAAAGAGACAACAGTAAGTGAAATTCATTGACTAGGTGGGGGGTGAGGAAAGAAAAATAGTCAAGGACAATTTTACTTAGACAAATGAGTAGGATAAGATCTACAGCCAGGAAAACAAATGAGGAAGCTGAGAAAGAAACAAATGAGCAATAAAACAAAACCCTACAGGGCAAAGTCATGCTTGTGGTGAAGGGAGCCAGCAGTATATTTTAAAGGCGCAAGAGAAGAATTTTGTGAACACTTTCACCTATATGGTGATATAAGGAATTCTAGAAGTTTGTCTGCTGCTATGAAAGCATGGAACTTATCCTCTAAACAATATTAGTTATAAAATCATCACAGAGCTTCTCATGAGTTAACAAGTTTGAACCATGAAAATTAGTTTTCCAGTGATGTATCTCCTAAATAATTCAGGAGTAGTCTGATCTCTTTATTTAAACCAACAGCAGTTGCACAAGTGATCAGACTACTGAGTCCTAATAGATATAGAAAGCAAAAAGATCGCATGAATACCTTGTAAAAGACATTTCATGCTGGGGTGATGGAAGAAAGAACAAGATCTGAGGCAGATTTATGAGGCTGGTAAAACAAGGGACAATAGACACAAGTTGTGGCTTGGGAGATCCAGACTGAATGTTTGGAAAAGTGTCATCCTAGGAGGGTTGGGAAACACATGGAAAGACTTCTTAATGAAGCTGTGCTATTGTGGTCTTTGGGGTTGTGCCAAACCTGGCCAAACATTGACCCACTGTATTACAACAGCAGTCCTGCTGTGAAGAGGAGGTCAGACTAAATGACCTCCAGAGGTCTGTGCCAACCCCCATTTTTCTTGTTCTCTGAATGTCTACTTATACAAAACCTTTTATTTTGAGATAACTGATGATGATGTGATGCAATAATAGGGATCTCTGGGTAAAATACAGCAGTAAATCAAAGAAACAGTGGTACACAGAAAAGATGAACAGAAGAATTTAGGGATATTTTTCCAAATCCCTGTTTGGTTTTTTGGTTATTTTTTTTTATTATATTATTTAAACCTGAAGAGTACACATTTCATGACCCCAAACAGTGCCCCAATCATAGAATTGTACAATGACTAGAGTTGGAAGGGGCCTTAAAAATTATCCAGTTCCAGCCCCGAGGGGACAGCTTCCACTAGATTATATTTCTCAAAGCCCCGTCTAGCCTGGCCTTGAACACTGCCAAGAATGGGGCAGCCACAGCTTCTCTGGGCAACCTGTCCCACTGTCTCACCACCCTCACATTAAAAAATGTCTTCTTAATAACTAATTTAAATCTACTTTCTTTCAGTTTAAAGCCATTCCTCCTTGTCCTACGACTACATGCCCTTGCAAAAAGTCCTTATCCACAATACATAATATTTGTTCGGTAAATAGAGTAAGCCACTAGCAGAGCATATACCTGTTATGTGCCTATCTCATTTCCTGAGGCAAAAGTGAAGAATTCAGCTCTTGTATCCTATTTGTCTCTCCTGTCTCTTCTCTGTGGCTAGAATATACTTCTCTGATTTCTTGCTGTGCTTCTTGTTGAGGATCCTGATTCTTTATGCCTAACATGTTGTCCTCCAAATATGCTACAGCAGCAGCATTAGTCAGTTCAGGACAAAGTGCTCTTGGATACAGCACATTGTTTTCTACAACAGACAAATAAGATGTATGGTATAGCCAAGACTGCTTTTACAGTAGATTTGATGTCTCCAATCTCCTTCAGCCTAATTGGAAAGCAGCACATAGGTAGTGGCTGATTTACCCTTTGTATAGACATTTGAAATCATGCATTGCAAGTGCAAAATACCACTTGTCTGATTTCAGGGGGTGGGGGAGGCTGGAGTGTAATTCTTATGAACACTTTCTAAATATTATATATAAGGCATTATTCCTCCAAAAAGTTGATATCAGAAAAAAAATATCTTTTCTTTACTTTCTTTGTGGTGTTTCAGAAACAGTCTGAATTGGGGCTACTATAATCTGTGGCAGATTATGCCAAATATTGTGCATACTGGATTCTGTGGAATATTATACAATTTATGAGAAATTTCTTCAGGCAATTTCACTAACACTTACAAAACCTAGCAAATGCCATAAAACTTTCCTGACTTTAGTAAGATGCTCTGTGTAATTCTGGCTTTTTATTTTTGACAAGTCTTGGTGTTTAAACTCATTGCATTTATAAAATATTTTTCATTCCCATAGACTTCTCTGTCTCTTTGTTCCTTTATGAAACCTCCAGAAAAATCTTTCTCTTCACAGCGAAGGCAGGATTCATCCCACCTAACTCTGGCTACCTTAAAGTTAGACATCAAGTCTAAGCTAGTCACTAAGGTTGAGAAATAGTCTACAGCTGAGAAAAAGTGAGCAAGGGAGGAAAGTGATTCATTCTACAAGTCCCGAACAGCTATTTCAGGATGGCATGTAATTTCCTCTGGGAGTGTCTGGTTATTTCTTCCAGTGACTACATATGCGGCTGCTCACTCAGCTTCAGAGAAGGTAATGCTAGGTACAGTGAGTCCTTTCCTTGGATGTCTTGTCTAGGCTTCTTAAGATGACTTCACACCACCAATTTCTGTGAAATGAATACGGATTCTTCTGTGACTAATTATTAAGGGATTTTACGTCTAGCAATGTAAAGATGCTTCATTTTTAGTGTTTTTATTGCAGCAGTGTTTGGAGAATATCTTGCGTTTGCTGTGAAAAATCAGGGTAATTGTGGTTAGTGGCTCCCTCAGCTTAAAAACTTAGACACAAATATGAAAAAAAAAAAGTTTACATTTTTTAAACTATCATGTAAACTCTGAGGAAGAGCCTCTTTTCAAGATGTTTGCTGTTAAATATTTGTATAAAAAAAGCATGCCATGGGCAGGAACATCTCCCACTAGACCAGCTTGACCAAGGCCCTGTCCAACCTGGCCTTGAGCACTGCCAGTGAGGGATCACTCATAACTTCCTTGGGCAGCCTGTTCCAGTGTCTTACCACTCTCAGTAAAGAGATTCTTCCTAATACCTAACCTGTTTAAGTCTGAACACATTATCTCTTCTCCTATCATTACAGTCCTTGCTGAAGAGTCCCTCTCTGGCATCCTTGTAGATATTCAGATATTAGAAGGCTGCTATAAGGTCTCCACGCAGCCTTCTCTTCTGCAGGCTGAACAGCCCCAATTTTCGTAGCAGGGTCCATATATTGTTTTGTGTTTGTGTTGTGCCTTATGTACTATTTGTTGTGTTTGTCCTTAGCCTGGGACTTGTAGGTGTTGCCTCAGTGTGAAACTCCTTAAGACAAACTGTTGTCAGTTCTGATCAGCTACTCAAAAAATCAACATTACGTTAAGATATATTTGGAAACAGGCTGCCTTAACAAAAAGCCATTCTCTCTTGTATCCCATTTTCAGTCAAAAGGTTCAGCTCAGAAGAAGAACACATGTATTCTAGTGACACTCTAAATCATGGCAACAGTGTAGAATTTATGGGTTGTATAAAATGATGTTTTACATTTTTTGATCAAGGTTAATTTTCAGCCTTGTGTAAAAAAATTAGCAAAGTAGCTCCGCGCAGATACTTAAGAGCAGTAAAAGAAATTTAGAAACATGGTTGTTTAGATATCATTAATAATCATATTTAAGAGGATAGCCAGTGACACAAACAGTGACAGCACCTTGTCTTCATCCTATAGTCTGTGGTTCTAAGTTGGAAAGTTGGATGACTTTTTTTGGACAGAGTTTTTCCTTCGTAAAAATTTCAGAATAGTAATTTTCAAAATAACATTATTTTCATTTAGCTTTGCTGTTCATTTCCAAGACATGTTTAAAAAATATGAAAATGTAAAACACTTCTTGATTGTTTCTAAATATTGGTTGTTTTTTTTTCATTGAGCTATTAAAATAACTGCATACAAGGTTCTGAACGGGATAAGAAAGTGGATCTTATGGGAGTAAAATCCTTATTTCAGCCTGGAACATTTATTCTCTTTGTATGATGCTTTTAGATTTTTGAGGATTGGTCTAATTAAATCATATTGAATATTTGATATTCCCCAACTTTGTAAAACTATTTAAGGTCAAAATATGCCCATCATTCACTTAAAAATACTTACTGGGATATCTGAAACAGGAGGAAATCAAGCAGCGTCCAGTAATTATCCTTGTTGTGCAATGTATTCATAGTATTTGCAAAAAGATACAAAAAAAGTGTTTTTCTGACCCTTATCTATCCCTGGACCAAATTAATTTTACCTAACAAATCCTTGTAGAAGTTTCATTAGTAGACCTTGAATGCATAGTTCTGTGATGACCTATACCAAGTGATACACTGGGCATTGACTCTCAGTTTATTTGCTTCTTATAAAGTCCACCTTTCTCCCTAGTCACAACATAAATCCTTTCATAGATTGGATATCCTCCCTTCTGAAGTCTGGGTAACAGATTAATGCATTCAGTTATGTCATACAAGGTGCCTCAATATTACTAAACAATGAGAAAAAATCTGGTAAATGTGCCAACAAATATTTATTCTTGTTTGTCATGCTAACAAGGAAATAACTTAGTTCAGTAGAAAATGTAAATCAAAAGATGATACACTCTTCCTCTCTATGATGATGATGACCATGATTATGACATTGGCTTTCATTATTACTTGTATCGTAGTGATACTGAGAGAACATAAGATAGAAACTCCCTAATTGGGAGTACATGAACAATGTAGTTGGTGGCTACACACTGCCCTTGATTATTAGTGTTCTATGGGCCAAAATAATACTGGGAGACAGGTGGGTTTGCCCCATCATGGAAGAAAAATGTCTTGTTCTCTGTACTTACTACTGCACACAGGTTTGGCAGCAATGAAACTAGCAACTATAGAGGAAAAAGACTGAGTCCCATCTGAGCAATTCTTTCTGTGACAGGCAAAAAAAGAAATACAGGTGGAACACAATTGAAGACATTTTTGATCTCTTTGGTAGAGGAAGAACCAAACTATATATTTACTGAGCTGAAGTAGGAGCCATGTCACAGATGATAAAGAGCTATTTCTCCTAATAGTTTCTGTATAGCTGTAAGAAACTATTTTCTTCTATGCTGTAGCAAACAGGGTCATCATATACTTTATCCTAGAACGTCTGTTCAAGGCAAAAAAATCTTGTTTCATTTATTTTTCAACTGAGAAAAAGAAGGAGCAAAACGTGTACTAGTAGTAGTGTTACAAAATGCAACTAAGTTATTCAGTGTATCCACGCAGGAAAGACTCAGTTTCAGATCCTGAACAAAAAATACTGCAGAAACATTGGTGCCTTGGTAGCATGGTAGCATTTTAATCTACAAGTAGTTACAGATGGATTTATACCTATCTAGCTGTTCTCCTGACAAATCCTTGAACAGGTCTGCCAAGAGAGTTTCTCCACAGCTGGGATGCTCTCTGAAGAAGCATTGCCTGTTTTGAAAACTCACATAGTGTTCTGAGTTCCCAAGAATTCTTAAAATTTTAAAGGGCTTAAAAGTTCAGGGTGTGCATTTTGGACATTTATGTACTTTGCATGCAGGGTGTATTATGTTTTCTGTCATATTTTGGGCCTTTTGAAATGTTCCCTCAGTAGTAGATATCATCTAATGGGCAATTTACGTACATGTCTTGCCTGTCAAATTGCTTCCCTTAACTGTAGATTTGGACGTGAGTAAGTAATGAATAATAGATGTAATGCCATTCAAAATCTGTCATGACGTACTGATGCTCTCACTTAAATCCTACTGATCCTGGTGCCTTTCCCTTACTCACAATTTCTGGTTTGCTGTAAAAATAAATCATTTAAATAAGTGGGAGAGGGGAACGGGAAGAAGCTTGCATAATTCCTTGCTTCATCTCTTTCAATTTCTTGCTAAGGCTATGTTCCGTTACTCTCTATCGTGTTTCTGCATATTTCTGTTTAAGACATGTCCACATTATGGAAGCACTTATAGCTTCTACTAAGGGCTTCAGGACACAAAAGATGTGTTCTGTGACCTCCAGTGTTCATACGTAAAGGTGCGTGAGCTTCAGTGTGAATGAGTACTGCATGGGGAGATAAGCAAGCTGCTGTTACAGGGCATACCCAGTGCAACAGACTCATGACAGACCCTGCTGTAGTAGCTAGAGCAGTGCAAAAAGACAGGGACTTGGCCTTTCTATACCCTTTTTCCATTCACCTGTTTCAACCAGATAGGCCTACGGACCAAGAAGAGTTTGTGATTATTTAACAGGAAGAAACAAACAAATCAAACAAAAAAGACTTATTTCTCTTTCTTCCCTTGCTTTCCTCCTAAACCAAGCTAGTAATCAAGATTGCTTCTTTTTTAATATTTTTTAGTTTCTCTCTCTTTTTTTTTTTTTTTTTTTCCCCCTTTTTCACTGAAACTGTCTGTAATAAGCTTACTGTTCTGGCCTTACAGCATTAACATTTCACTAGTTTCACTAAGTCTCAAAAAAATAAAAGGATTTTGCACATGTCATCAAAACCTCAAAATATGTCTTCCCTGTCTGTCTGAGACATAGGAAAGATAATAGGGTGAGGTTGCACGCATTCTCTTTTTTTCTTCTGCAGTTCATGCTGAAAGGATTCGCTTCCCTTATTTAACATTATAAACATAATTCTGCTGTATCACTAAATATTTACTGATTCTGAGTTTTCCTGACATAAATCGAATAAGTGGAATCAGGTGCTTTTTCCCCCCTTCCTTTTCCCTGTGGCAGCTCCTTTGGCTTTTTAATGTGCATATGATTTTCCTCTCCTTATGTTCTTTTTTTCCAGACTCTCCTCACTGTCCCACCACCTGCCTTCCGGACCCATCCCTTTACCACCTACAGGCTATCATGTACAGCGTAACAGCTGCTTGCCACTCTTCTCAAAGAAAGAAAAATTAACCAGAAATTAACATCTCCTTGTTCTTACATTGCAAATTCAGCATCAATTAAAATAAAATTAATAATTATTTATCCCCTGATATTTATCCCTTGATCCCCCTCCTCAGGTTTGCAGCCTGTCCTTGTGAAAGTGTATTCTTTGATCACAGGGAAAATTTTGGTTGAAAGCTTGTGCTTCAGCAAGATTTAGCTGAGGTTCATTTAAAACCAAAGATGCTCAGGATCACTTCTGGGAAGGCCAGGACCTCACTGGATTCTGGCAACCTTGACACCTAATCCTGCCTTCTGTGCTGTGACACACAGATTTGCACACAAAAGCTAACTGCAGAAGTCACGCTGGCAGAGAAATAAACTTCTTGGTTTCTGCTTCACTGTTCTAAATGAAACCCCTGTTTTCCTTAGCCTGAAGTGTCTTTGGCTCCTCATTCGAGCTTGGAGTCTCAAAACTGTGCTTGAATAGCGGCACCTTTAGCACAGGCTGCTTTGGGAACCAGTAAACCAATTTCCCCTGCCCTTGATTGGTCTCTTGAGGAGCACAGTATGTTCCCAGCCATTTTCAGATGCCAAAACAATCATGACAAAAGCAATTAATATGGTAACAAGAGAGTTAGCATCCAAAACACTGTTTCCTGAGGGGCTTGCCACATAAGCTGTGGCAAACATTAGAAACACTTACAATATGCATTTCTTTCTCCAAATACAAATTTCTATGAACTGTTGTAATTGCCCACATCTTGTATACTTGCAGTCAGGCAAACATCAAAAGCATGATTGAGTCAGATACAGAATATATTACTCTTCATTGTAACTCAGACCAGTAAAGGCTTCCTTGGTGAAGGAATAAAGGCAATGAGCAAGTCGGTCTGGAAATGGAATAGCATTTATCTCCCAAATAATTATCTTATCTGTTTGTTACTGGGAGATGTGTGCCCAAAACTGGACATCCACACACAGTTCAGACATAATCAAGGTGTGTCTGATTATTGTGTCATGGTGAGTGTTGGCTTTTTTATGAGACAGTGGTGAAAATAAGTTGTTAAATATGTTGGTTCAGCTTCTCAGCTGCCCCTATATACACTGGACACAGGTGTTAAGACATAAAGGACCCAGGGCTGGTTTCAGACCTGATTTTGTGAGTCTAATTCCAAAGGGCTATTATGTTCAAAAGGCTCACTGTTACAGAGCAGCATTCTGAACCATGCCTCCATAATCCAATCAGTATTACAAAAGAAATGGAATATTTCTATTTCATATTCCTTCTCCTCAAGAGAATCTTCATCTGCTTTGCTAAATTGACTTTATAGTCCATTTATGCTACTAAAGTAGCACAAAGAGTGAGACGAAGAATCTGGCTTATTTCTGTGCCTAACTTAATTGCATGCCATAATGAAAACATAATAATGTAAGTGATATTTATTTTCATGGTGCAGGATAAAATAGGTTTACCTATGAATCCACGTAGGTCTCCAAGGCTTTAACAGTTAGATAATTTTAAAAATATATATGTATATGTATTTATTATTTCTTTCTTGGGTTAAAATGGAGCTATTCTGGCCCCTTTGGTAAGTCTGTAATTATGTAGCCTTAGAACACCCATATGGAAAGCTTTTCCAGCCTACCATTAAATCCTTCTATGAAAAGTGGATTATGTATATAATAGACTGTAACACTTCCTGACTCTCTGCTGCAAAAAAAAGTAGGAGGCAGATTTCCATTCAAATGATCTAGCTTATCTAGATAATTCTGAACTTTTTGGAAAATTTCATGTCCTCCATCAAAAGCTGCTATGCTCCCATGTAGGTTACTGCCCAGGTTTCACATTTTCAAAAAAGCAATTTGATGGCCAGTAGGATGAAAGGGACATTTTTCAAAAGCTGTATGTAAATAGAGAGATGGTAACGGAAGAATGGACTGTGGAAAAATGGAAAGGTGGCATTTATAATACCAGTGTTTGCAGAGAAAGACTGAAAATAGCTCAGTAAATTGTTGATGCAAGTTTTTGTGCAACTGAAACACTGAGAATACCATTCTGAAATAGGAACTGTCAGTCATCTTCTTCCAAAAGCAGTTTGAGATTCTTCCTGATCAAAGCATGTTAGTGTTTTAGAGGTTATGAGATAGCAGCTCTTTTTACAATCTGACCATTGTTGTCACTTGCTTTACTCTGAATGATGCTATGAACTTGTGCAACATTTCTGACTTGTGTTGCCAGGTTCAAAACCTACTGCTGCTTTCTTGCAGTCAGGAAAGATGAGCTACTGACCCCCATCAGAAGTATTTGAAACCAAAAGCGCCCCCTGTACACCACAGTTGCAGCCTACAAAGCTTGGATTCATCACACCTAATTGGGACATTTATTTCATAAAACTGGAAGCTGAAGACTCTGTCATGGGTCAGTGGGAAAAGAATAAGCTATATCTGCATTATAAAATTTGTGTGCGAGACTTTCTTGTGCTGAAAGGTATATGCTGAATTTTCCTTTGTAAACTGTACATTCAGTTATGTGCAGGTTTCATGAAGAGGAAGTGCAAGTTTATACCAGAAATAGGGGCTGTGGCATATTCCACGAGCACCAGGTCTGGGCAGGCCATAGGGAAGAATGACAGGGGATAACATGGTACATCTTGACAGATATAACTGAACTCACAGATGTCTTCAGAAGGTACCCATTTAGCTCTTCCAGGATTTGGGCTTGCTGCCTCTCAAAGTATTATACTGGATCAGTGGCATATGGGGCACTTGAGCAGAATCTTTGCTGACAAAAGTACACACAATTTGCAATTTAGAAGTCCCTTTCTGCCTTTACTTTTCTGATCTAAATCCCAGTGCTGTATGGTATAAGACTGAGCTTGTGATTGAGGATCATAAAATTCTTTGTTTGTATGCAAAGTGTGACACCAATCTATGACTCCCTCAACCATTAATTAATGGATTTTAACTGAAATGGTTATGTAGAGAATGTTCTTCATGCAAATGATATTGGCTTATTCTTTTTTTTTCCCTTCAGTTAATTAAGAGACGCAGCTCCATCTTTTTATGCAAAATCAGTCATGAATGCATATGACAGTATTTCAAAACAACAGAAGCTATCTATTAGCTTTCATCTGCTTTTATAGCCTTATCAGCACACTGTCGCCTTCAAGTTCTAGCAGTTTCTGAGTGCCTGGTCAGCAGAGAATTCACAAGGTGGGGGAAATACAGCTGTCATCAAGTTCCTGTTGAACAGAATGCTCTTCCACCTTTGTCTCTCAGAATGGCCAGAAACAGCATCCCAGCAGCTGAAACTTCTGCCATGCCATGCCAGTATTGACTAGATGCTGATTTTGGATGACGAAGGGGTTGATAAAGAAAGCTCTTCTTGATTGCTACGCAGGGTTCACGGCTGAGAAGTTGCATGTATAAACTTACTATGTGCCATGAAATTAAGAAGTGTATACATTACCAGATGTGTAGTCAGCACAATAACTTGCTACAGCCACTTGCACTGAGTGAGAACTTCACCTCCAGAACTGTAGACTGAGAAAGGTAGAATGAAAGTAGAGCCAAACTTAGTATTCACACAGATGTACAGGGCTATTTTACCTGTCTGTGTGACACATGTGTAAGAAGTTCTCCTCCTGTATCTAATGGCAAGATTTACCTCATCAAACATAAATGTCTGCAAGGCAGACACTTTAATCTGATCTAGTCACAGTGGACTGCCTTTGTCGTCAGTAGTGAAAAGAAGACAGCCTGAAAGAGTGATTAATTCTACTCCTAAAGTAGCTATCTGGAATTGGGCAGATGAATTGCATCCTAAACCTGCTTATTTCTCTCCATTGACTCTAAAGGGAGTGTGCAGCAATTTACTCAGATGTAGATGTCTAAAGTTAAGTGAGATGAATACCATCCTAAGTGAATTGCAGAGTTTTCCTCACCAATATTTTTGTCATGAGATCTGTGATTGGTTTATGTCATCAGTCGGGAAGAGAATCAAAATTAGACAAATCAGGGATAAATGGACAGCAGGATCCATGTCACAAACAAGCAACATCAAGTACTTCTTACTTTTCTCACTGGATGGTGTTTGTATGTTTTTCTAGTAGGAAAGATGTTCAATCTTGGTGAATATTCAATACAAAATAACATCTGTGTCTAGAATAGTACCATTCCAGAGCAAAAGTCTGTTGAGCAACTAGTACTTTAATTACTCTTTATGTCAGAAAGAAAGCTTTGACTTGTGCAATTATATTAAACTTGTTATTGATCAAAAGGATAAAAAAGTACACAGTAAAATGCAACAATTTTAATACAAACTTATTTATCTTGAATGACTTGTCAGGTATTAAATTCAGGCAGAGTTAGGAGAAAACAGAAGAGCAATACTTGTTCTAAGACACCACTTATTTTCATCATAATATGATTAAGACTGAAAGGCAAAAGTCCACATATACATATATAGTCAACATCTAAAACTTGAGTCTGAAACAAATTATTTTAAAAATGGTAACTAAATATTAATACACATTCCCCAGGTGTGGTCTTCTGTTGCTTGAAGCCAGTCAGAAAATGCTAAATACTTTCAAATTTAGTAGTTAATTGCTGTTTGTAATTACAGTAAATGCATTTACTTTGTGAAAGGCTACTGAGGAAACAGGAGTTGAGTTACATACTAGCATATTTTCAAGGTATTCTTGTATTATAGTTACATCTGAAGCCCTCACAAAAAAAATAAGCAAGACACTATTAAGTTTTATTGTTTTATTTGGAGTTTTGTGGGGGTTTTGGTTTGTTTGTTTGGGGTTTTCTTTTGCTTGTTTGGTTTGGGTTTTTTTTTTTATCTTGCTAAGTGCTTAACGTTAACAAATTGCAACGTTTTGGGGTTTGTGTCTTTTAGAAGCTACATTGACTGACGACAGCAGACAGGTTAAGACTGTGATAAAATGTATATTTGCCATACAGTCCTGAACCCTAAATACTTATATTCTCACCCTAAATACTTAAATTCTTCTATCAATCTTTAGAATATAGCATGACTATTAGAAATTTAGAATTAAAAAGGTAGACATGCAGAGTCAGGCATTGTGGCTCAGAAGTGAAGGAGAAAGAATTGGAAATCAGACATAAAAATCATGCATTATATTTACTTTGCTGAATGCAGGTACAGGACTGATGGTTACTCAGTGCTGTTGGATGCGCTACTGACATGTTAACTGATGCTGTGACTTTGCATGCTTGTATTCAGAAGGAATGACTTGCTGACAGTGGCTAAAGAAAACACATCTAAAAAATACTTGTGCATATTAGATTGCTGCAGCTTTATACACAATGCAAAAGTCTTATCCTTGACAAATATCAAAGACATAGGTGGTGAACTGGTGAGATGTCAAAGCACTTCTGTGCATGATGTAGTACGATCTGCAGGCAGAGCATGTGCACAGCAAGGTGCTGGGATTGCTGATACTCCGTCTAGACACCCTTACAGTGTAACTAAAGCAGAAACATTGCATCTGTTTGAAGAACCTGAGACTTAGGGAAGGCTCTGCAAAACTTAAATCAGTGTCTGATTCATTCCTATACCTCAGACAGGCAAGTACTGAAAATCTAAATCTCCAGTACCTTTCGCAGTGTCACAAAATGATCAAGCTGCTCTAGAAGCATACCTAGCAGCCACCAGACTTTCTTTTTCAAGAGAAGAATTACATTTTACTAGGAATTTTAATTTCATGGAAAATATAATTTTACCTGGAAAAGTGCAAGAAACTATGCTTTGGAAACCTCACTAGGGTTATGTGTGGAGTAGTACATGTCATATGAGTATTTGCCCAATGACAGATTAAAACATGATAATGACAGAGAGAAACATGATAATGACAGAGAGAAACATGACTATTATTATGGTCAGTATGTGTTTTGTCAAGAAACTTAAAAAAACCCTATTGTTACTTACATACCATACCAACTCTAGAAAATTGAGCAGGTGCGGCCAACTAAGTGACAAAGGTAGAAGTACTGGGATAAAGCTTACTAGTTTTCAGGTATTTAGTTTCCTGACTTTTGTGGTTTGAGCTATTTAAATCACTTGTGGAACTTATATTCATAATTGGAAAAAACAAAAAAAACAGATGAACCTGTCATTACCAGTAGCCTACAATTTGTCATTTCATGGTTGTTAGGACAATTACACCTTCCAAATTACTAGTTGCCAAAACTGTCCTTAAGATAATAGTCAAGGCTAGTGAGTTATGTGCACAGCGTATCTTTGAACAAGAGGGTGAATTTCTAACTTTGTTCCATCATACATATACAGATCAATACTGCCAAGCATGGCCACAGAACAGCTGATTTTGGTGAGAAAGCAGAAGTTCTAAATTTGGTGATAAAGGATAAACTCTAGATTAATAATCTGAAGTCAAACTTTCTAAAAACTAAAAAAAAATAAAATGTATAAAGACAGGAAAATTATATGTGTATATGGGCAATATTCTAATAAAGACAAAATGAAGAATGCTTTAGTCTTTCCTTGTTAAGTGAAAGATGTTCAAAGCAGTTGTACTTCAAGTGAGAAAGCAGAGAATGGTACTCAACAATTCAGCCTCTCTGATTTTGTTTCTTACAGGAGCAATCAATTCAAGAAAGCAGTGTTTTCAAGTTGTCAAGATCCACAGTTAAAAATAGCTTATTCTGATTCAAACCTTTTGATGAAAATCTTGGGAAGACGCCATTGTAAGTATTGGAGTACACTTGAGAAATCTGATTACTGTAAAGAGTGATAGTTACATGTTATATATCCAACATAAATGATTCTGCATAACCTCCAATTTGCTTCTGAAATAATGGATGGCTTACTGTAACCAGCTCCAATGCAAGGTGTCAGTGCAAGTGTTGTGGCTTATGACTCACTTCAGTTATTTAATAGCCTGTTCTGTGAACAGAGAGACAAAGATATTTGCCCTCTCGATTTCTACTATCTATCTTTAATTTTTCATTACTTATTTTCACACTCTCAGAAAAGAACAAAAGTGAGTTATTACCACATATTTGTATTTGGGGGGTGGTGGTAAAAATTTAGTTATAGTAGCTAAGACATAATTGCTAAGAATTACTTTTTTGCATTACTTCCATCTAATATGACATACTTGATTCCATCATTAAAAATTGCATGGCTTCCAGGTCTCTTCCTCCTGTGCTTGTTCTTTTCTTGGACAGAGGGTAGATATTGGCCTGCAAAGCCCTCTAGCTAGATTTTTGTCCATTGTTGCTTTTAGTCTTTACTGGGGTATTTTTACATTATAGTGTTTCCTGCATGTGTGTTATGTTCATCATTATCTCACAAGACAACTGAAGGCAGAAATGTGAAAAATGCCTAATGACTTAAAGATAACAATTTTGCACAATAAAACAAATGATTGATTTTTTTCTTGCAAATTCATCCACATGGTTAAACAAGGGAGATGTGTTTTATTACACATTAATCTGCCAGAATAGTCAAACTTACATCAAAGATAATGATCCTATGAGAACCCAGCACAATTAGACAGAGGAAACAAAGTTCAGGAACCACTCCTGAAGATTTCAGTCCATGTTTGCAATAGAAGAGGTAGATATTATTTTCCAAATGGAACAAATTCTTCTTACCTGTAAGAGCTTTAGTGGATTAACAATTGAAGAAAGATTGACGATGAATTTAACAGTGTTCCTGGTGAGGAATGGGTAGGTCAATTGTTTTTAACTCTTTATACTTCTTCATTAACCTGGGCCTGCTGCCTTTTGTAACATTCCCGTAGGCAATGTAAGGAATATAGTCTGAATGAAACTTCTGTAATGTGACTGTAAAATATCTAGCAAATTTCACTGAATGAGAAGCTTTTGCTGTTCAGCGTTTAGCAGCAAACGGACACATCTCTCCTAGGCTCTGGAGTGCTTTATGCCAGGTCCACTAATAGCTTAGTTCTAAAAAGATAACACACAGGGAGTGCACAATGATAATATTCAATAATGTAAAAGGCTTCTGCAGAATAGAAAGACATAAAGCAACAGTTCTGAGTGTTGTTCAAAGGAGCAATACAAACCAATGAGCAATACAACAAGCAATCATCTTATATTTCAAAGGGGATTTAGGATAAGCGTGATATTAGAAAGACCATTCTAATGATTCTGATACAAATGTAGTAGTTGCCCAGAAAGGTCTTTTGTCACAAGAGTAGAGGACCAGGTTACAAATCTGTCAAGAATGGTATGGGTATAATGGATCCTGTATTGGAATAGATGGATAGATTAGGTGATCCTTCAAGATCCATTATAGCCAAATTTTCTGGGATTCTGTAAAACTCTTATACGTTGTGACAGCTCCTCCATCCTAAAGTAAATATAGACGTTAGGATAGCAAAGGTGTTTCAGGAAAATGGGTGGTAATCCAAATCGGTCAACTGATGCAGGCGCAAGGCAAGGACAAAAGTTCTTTGTCTTAGAAACTGTCTGTGATATTTGACCCTATATCTTAGGGGCACCTACCAGTTAGCGGATCTTTATCATCAAAAGGTGTTGCCTCTACAAGGTAAACCAGACATAATCTAATGTTGGACTTGGTCTGTCCAATGAATCATGGCTGCTGAGCTTTAGCTTTGCTCAGAAGAAAACAAACTGGTTAAATGCAAAGAAAAGGTAAGGAAAAACTTATTTTACAAGAAATTATCATGAAGGAGAGAGTATGGATTATCTTCAGTAAAAGTTACTTGCTTTCACTGATAAGATCATAATTTGAAAGACAGATAAACATTTTGGTTTATGTTGTGGCTGCCTTTGAAGTACACAGTAGTGTAAAACAAGTTTCTATCTCTTGAGGTTAATTGCTACAAATGGGATTTATTAATGAACAGCCTTCCATGATTTTTACACGAGATACTTACAATGCCCCAGTGTCACAAAGGGATGGGTCTTTTAAAGGGTTATACTTTTTGTGCCATATGATGCTGTAACACTGAGTGTTCTGTACAGCTGAGCTGAAGATACAGCACAGACATTCAATGTCATTGTAAATTTGAAACACATCTATATTTAATGAATACATCACCAGCTTTCCCTCTTTTGAAATACTTTGGCTATATTTCTTCTGAATCATCAGTGACCCAAATTCTTTAAACCAGTTGTGTACAAATGTAATAAGGAAGGAGAGTATAAGATATATTGATAGCGCAGATAGATTATTTATACTTTTCAGGATGTGTAGGAGACAGAAATAAATTGGACCTGTGATCAAGTTCATGACAGTTCCTCTGAAGGAAGGAGCTAGAATAGGCAAAAAGTGGTTTGTCATGGAAGAAGTCTTACCTGCCTTTTGTCTCACGTTATTCTACAACCAAGACCTGTGTTTCACTGCATCCTTACTTGTGGAATGAGATGCCATTCTTCTGATGTGACTCTGGCATGGAGAGCGCTGTTGGACTGCATGAAGCCACAGCTGCTGGTTTATGCACTGTAAAAAATTAGAAAGATTCAGATATGCTTCTTGCTGCTTTATTCTTCATACCTGAATAGAAGATAATTAGATTATATGATCTTTATTCTGTCAAGGGATTTATCTTGTTTTAATTTTCATATTTTTTTTATCCTGAATGTGAACTGCATAAAGTGCAACCTTCTTTCATCATCAAAAACATGTCACGGTGTCCCTCAAAGGGTCAAAACACAATACCAATGTGATACTGTAAGTATACAGTAGACTGCATGTTGTTTCCAGCTGATTTTTCTGTGTCATTTTAAGACATAGCAAAATCCCAGTCTTCTGTCCTTTTTACCACAACAGCAGCTTTGCTGCATGTCCTTAGAAATGAAGGCTCCGACACAAGGCTGCCATTCAGGTTAGTTCTCATCTGACCATTTTCACATCTCTCCAGTATTTTAGGAGTCCTTGTCTTCGTTTCCTTACATCCTGGGAACATGGAATGAGTGACTTTAGCCCATGTCCTATAGCTTTATTGAACATTTACTGTCTGCAGTCAAGTGAAAACCACATATTTTTTCTAGAAGTATTTTATAGGCAGCTGATACAAGAAAAAATAAGCTAAAAATAATTTATAGATTGTGCCTGCATCTGGGTTTCAAACTAATTACTTCATGCAATTGTAAAACATATATATGGGTATCAGCAAGCAGTGAGTTTGTTGAAGAGTAACATATCCAGAGATTCTGAAGTGATGTATCAAAGATTTCCATGTTAGCAACAGAGATGAGAATGAGGTCAAGTGCACTTATTCTTCATGGCAGAGTCCAGTAAATCACAGCTTCTTGCTCTACCCCTTGTATTAGCAGATGACTTCAGAGGTACAGATATACAGTATCCAGTATCCTATATCCAGTCTGAGGTGTTGATACAATCTCCATCCCAATACGCAATAAGGTACTCTTACTGCCTTTAGGCTCTGCAGTAAGTTTCAAATTCCAGTTTAAACCTGGTTGAAACTATTTTGGTCATTGCATCTTAGTATCAATAAATTAGAACCCATAAAAATAATTTAGTCTTTACTCAAGCAAAGTGAACCTTTGAAATCTTCTACCTCAGGCTATCAAGGTAGTTAGAGAGGATGAACCTTAAAATCCCTGCATAGTTTTATGGCATCGGAAACCTTTGTAGCTACACAAGTTAATATATAACAGCAATCTCATTTCCTGCCATAGGACTTCAACAGAACACCTTACCTATCAGGAAGGATTTTCTATTTACATGTCCCACTTTACTTATTTGGGTAGATATATGACAGGATATTTTCACTATTTGCAGCTTATACATAAGACCTTGTTCATCTTCATAGGCAGAGGCTTACTTTTTTCTAATGTACAGTTCTGCTGTTTGAAATCAAGTTCTGTTTCCCAATCATTAACACAAAAATGGACTACAGATATTTCAGTAAAATAACAAGCAAGTTTCATGCACAAGGAACCATCATTTAGCCAACTTTGGCTTCTTTATTTTTTTTCTTACTTTTTAATTGCTTATTACATCAGTACGTCAATAAGAATTGTACAAGCACAGTACCTGGAATGTAGGAGGCGTTACACACAGAAGGTCTGCTTTTTTGGGGGAAATTGCTGACCATGAGTATGTCAAGTGTAGGGAACACATTACTGAAGTAACTTTTACACAATATAGATCTGAAGAGCTGTCAAGCATGTTAGTTTACCTTTATACCACTGTTTTGTTACGAACTAGGGAGCCAAGCTTTTCATCTTATCAACATATCTCTTTTGGCATTAAATGGAATACTGGTTAAAGAGAGAGCTACAAACCCCTCAAGCTCTTTGGCTGTGAAAATGGAAGCTGAAAAACATTTTGAAAGGTGTGGTTTATATTTTAAGGAGAAAAGAATTTGAATGCTGGACAGTTTCATAGTGGTGCCTGATTTTTTGAATTCAACTTATTAATTGCCTGCTTGAGATAATTAAAGCATTTGTGCTCAAAATAATTGGTGTTATTGAAATAAAGGATTTAACCTTGGCAGTAGATTCAACCTGTCTGCTGTAATTCATTCCTGGAAAGACAAGAATCTTTTTTTTTTTTTTTCTTTTAAGATTGCTTATAATTTTGTTTGACATTCAACAGATCAGCTGGGTAGTGGATGTGTATAGTCCCTCATCATTCTGTTTTATAAGGCAGGACCAAAAATGATGCTCTTTTTGAGGCTAAGGGTAGTTGCGATACTGCATTGTAAAAGAATAAGAGATGGATTACATAATCTGATAACATTTCAGCTAAACTTGGGTATTACAGATTTGAAAAATTAACTAAATTGTGTATTTTTAGATTTTGATTTTACAGAACATGGAATGGAAAGGCAACATAGACCATTGATCAGAACTTCAACCCAAGAGCTTTCAGGAGAATCCACTGCAGGTTTTTACATGTCACAGAATGGTTGAGGTTGGAAGAGACCTGCAGAAGTCATCTAATCCAACTGATCAGGTGTACCCATTGTGATACTGAACAGCTGATACAGAATTATATGCCATACAAGAGATTTTACTGCTAGAAGTCCGAACACTGCAATGTCTACTCTGGCTCACAGATGAAAGTCCAGAACACAATTTCAAGCATTTATAGTTCCTGAGGGAACATTAAGCACTCACAAAACATGAAAATCTAATATCTATCTGTGAACTTGTCTAGCATTAACCAGTAGAAACACTGAGGGGAAAGAAAATCTTTAGATCTCACAGCTATCTTGCCTAAGGGTGCCGACTGGATGACCATTTCTTTTTCTATGTTTTTTTTCCTTTTCTCTCTCCCTCTTTTTTTTTTTTTTTTGTTTTGTTTTTTGTTTGTTTGTTTGTTTGTTTGTTTTTTGAAGGAGTACTGAAGTTCTTCTTTTCCAAAACTTAGGCAATACCTAGATTTATCTAATAGAGGAGAATGTGTAGTAAAAAAAAAAAATTAAAAAAATCTATCCTTTACATGAGGGAGAGATTAGAGCCCAAACCCACACACAAAAACACACAAAAAACAAACCAGTTAAAGAAAACATTGGGCATTTGTTAGAAGTTCATTATAAGAACATTCAGTTAAATAAGATAACAATGGTCAGCAGTCCAGGTGATTTTTCCTTCAAAAAAGTAAAACTTGTGTTTACATAGCCTGTATAGAAGAAAACATCTTCAATGCAGAGCACATCCCTGTATTTTCACAGTGAATTACATCTCCCGTATCCTGTTATTCTACAATGAATAACCATACTGTAGCACCAGCAGTCTTCAGGGAATACTGCATTGTCATTCCTCTTTATATAAATACTGAACACCCTTGCAGCAAAACTATAACATTGTTGTAGTCCATAATTAGTCCAACCTGTGGAGCTCATATTAGCAAACAGACTTAGCAGATCCCTGATGGACACATGAAATTCTTCTCTTTGCTTACCAACAAAGAGGAAGGACTTTTATCTTCTTAGGTGAGACAGCCTATTTTTGATCCCTTGTCCTGGGTTCAGCAGTAGCCATCATTTTTTCTCCTTCTTAGTAGCTGGTGCAGCGCTGTGTTTCTAACTTTCAG